>DWHQ01001392.1:0-10930 GCA_018247955.1 Eurytides marcellus marcellus | reverse complement strand
GCGTTGGGAAGGGCAATTAAGCGATATGAAAATAAATAATGCGTAAATATAAGCGAACGATATCGGCCGATCGGGATCCGATGAAGCTTTACAGAGCCGCATAGGCTAAAAGCTTCAACGTCCGTCAAGATAAGATAGTATCGGCCAATTCCCTTAGACGTAGTATGACGAAGGCCATAATCATCAATCAGCCCACGTTCACCTACTGCTGGGTATAGGCCTATTCTCTGCTATGCTATCTTCTTCGGTCCTGAGCCTCCCGCACCCACTGTCTTTTTTTTTATGGCGTAGACTGACAAACAAGCAAGCGGCTCACCTGATGGTAAGTGATAACCGCCGACCATGGACTTTTTTCTGGGGATTGCAAATGCGTTGCCAGTCTTTAAGGGGGGAAATTTTTGAAAGATAGAGGAAGGGGAGGAGAGGAAGAGTGGAAGAATGGGGAGGATAAGAAGAGGAGGAAGGGGAAGGGGGTGTCCACCAGCCACTTCGCCACCGGATGAAACATGGAAGCAAAATCACTTCAACTTCACGCCGATTTCTGTGAGGTCGTGGTACTTATCTGGTTCGAGCTAGCCCATTCAGCAGCGAGAGCTGCGTGGCTCTACCACCGTAATGTCTATCAGCTATCGTGATGATGTCGTCCGTCCATCGGGCTGGTGGTCTGCCCACTGGAAGTTTTGCGGTTCTCGGCAGCCACTCTTTTACTGCTTGGGTCCATCTTCTATCATCCCTTCGGGCTAAGTGTCCCGCCCACCCCCACTTCAGACCCTGGTAAGACGTCTTATTTCTGCACTGCGAATACGATCCTGTTACTCGAAGCCTAACATAGAACGTTCCATGGCTCGCTGTGTGAAAGGCTATGGGTTGGTCAAATTTAAAGTATAAAAAACGATACGACTACATCTGTATATCACTTGGTTTATCTATGTACGCACAGAGCAATATAAAACTTGGCAGAGTTGTAGTTTGGGGAGAAGTGTGGAAAGCTGAAACACTATTGTGATATTTGTTGAAATAGATTTTGATGATCCGTTTGGCGCAATTATTAACTATGGCTTCGGCTTTGCAGTTCGTGGCTTCAATTCCCACCCGGGATAAATTTATACGTGTGAAATTTATGTATGTGACAAGCTCTTGTAACACAAGATATTTCTATGTTGTATTTTTATTTAATGCAGTTGGTAGACAAACGAGCAAACGGCTTGCGTTGCTTGTCTTATAGTTGGGTTTTTTTTTGGAGGGGAATGGGAGGAGGAGGCGAGAAAAGGAAAACGGAGGCTGGTAAAGGAAGGGGGTGAGCCACCGGCCATCTCACGTAACGTAGAATTACATATACTTCTACTTTACGCCTGTTTCCTGTGAGGTCATAGTTCTTATCCGGTTCGAACCGTTTTCGGTGGTAGAGCCCATTCACCAGCAACGAAAAAATGTATAAAAGTACATATACCTATATATTGATTTGATTGAAACACTTGTCTTTTGTATCGGATCGTTTCAAATCGTGTCACAGCGTTCGAAAACCGACAAAGTATAACAAGGACTAAGCCGAGATGGGTAGAGGCAAAGTTTCGAGGTTCGTGGCTCTATAACGACGCTCCCAGCATCACGTACGCCACCTGCAGTAACGGCGGACTCGCTCTCTACCCAACTAAGTTAGATGAACTCCTCCTAATCTCCCGTATTTAGAACGTCAATATTGGCGTCTAGCAAAGTGAACGCATCATTAAAACTTGCTCTTCTTTCCGATACTGCTGGCGCTTTATTAATTTACTTTCTAAACTCGCCTTGTTCAGTAATTTCTTTGACACGGCGTCTATTGTTGATTAATGGAATTACAATCGCGGGCGCTACGTGCCACGCTGGCTCGTTGCTTGTTGTTATTTATTACCTGTTATTAGTCATAATTCGATTTGGCGGAGAAAGTGAGAATATATGTATTGAATGAAGCGTGAGAGTACCTACATATGTACATTATAATGTTTGTTTGTTCTATCTCGACACTTTTTTTCCTTGCATCGTTATGGAACTATGATTGCACTGACGTTGCTGAAATCATCTGACAAGATGGTAAAGACCTTATGATGAAACGCTTATAACACACGCGCGTCCGTAATACAAAAAAAATACACCTTAGTTTATAATATCGCGCGGTTGGCTATGCATGACTGTTATTACACATGATATTGGTAAGGGCTGTTATACGCTATCTCGATTTAACATAAATTACGCTGGTCTTTTTTAAAATGAATCAATTCTATGTTCTTGGTCAAGTTAGGTCATTTCCAAAATAGAGCCGTCACTACTATACAGCTTTACGATTGTAAAAAAGTTACTACATATATAAAAAGAGGATAAAATTTTGTTTTTATCCTCTTTTTATATAGTAACTTGCTTTGGCAAATGCTATGCGAAAAAGCTAATTTAAAATGTTATAAAAATCATAAACCACTACTCTTTAATTTAGTGTATCCAGTGACACTCGCGTTATTGAGATGAACGACTAACCGTCTTATTTATAAAATGTTGTCGCACATTCAAAGGATATAAAAAGGTTTATTCATAACAGCATTTTAGCACTAAACTGTGCTATTAAGTTATAGAAACTAGAATCCTACTGTAACTGTGAATATGGTAAAGATGGCCGACTCTCAACAGCTGATAAGCAAAAACAATATTCTTTAGAGGCGCCGTACAATGACAATGTCAATGATGTAATTTTGCAGGGTTGAAAGCGAAGCAAAAAAAAAAATTTTATAGGAGGAAATAGTGTAATGTCTGCAATAAGATATTTTTAAAAAGTAAAAATTGGTATGGTCACACTTATTCGGCGTGTACAGACATATGTTGGGCAGTTTGCTAGCTGATTTCATTGTAATGGAAACATTTTGATACATAAACAAATTATACGGACACATTAGTTATGGAATGTTTGTAGAGTGTTTATGAATAAACAATTTAATTGAATGTGTCATAAAATAATGATAATGCTGAAGATTATTATTAATAAAGAATAATTGCATAAAAAGATTCTCAATATGCAGATGTAATAAACACAAATACAAGCATTTAGAGTTTCTTACCTTTTCGGCAAACAATTCTGCCTCAGTGGCTGATGGCAGTATGTTCAAATGACTGATCTCTTGTTTTTCAACAGAACTACTAATATTCTCAGACAATTTCAAATTAACTGATGACATGTCCAAAATATTTATGGAATTTGGAAGTGTTGCTGAAAAATTCATGTTACCTATGGGCCTGTCATACATTTTGTTATTGCCCGTATATTCAGATATTACAATATCTTGTAGCCATTTTTCATGAAGACTGTACAAATTTCTATATGTACAAAGCATCATATCCCTTGCTCTGTACCTTTCATCCAGCAATTGCTTTATTGATTGTTGCAATTTAATGGTCTTCTCATTAAGTCTTTTTTTACAGTCAGCCAGTTCTTCTACCATTAAACTATAAAGATAAGGCTTGTTATTAAAGGAATTTAACAAATGTATAATGTCTATGACTGTAATCTACCTGCTAGCAAGGAATTTACTCCTCCATACCTCACATTGTCCAGCAAGCCACTCGGTTTGTTCCTAAAATTTTAAACATTTTAATGAAAGTAAAACATTTGTAATAGCATATTTGCATACAAATAATTATTTGTACACTTAATACATATGATGTTGCAAAGATGGTGCAAAACAATGTTTTAATAAACAAGTGGGCCATTGGTACCATACTTCATCAAATAAAATACAGAAGAATAAGCATTTTTTACTTTATGCTTATCTTAAAAAAAGACTGTTGAGAATGGTTCACACAACTTCATAATACATATACACAATACTTCCTTGTTCCTTGATTCTTGACTAGCATTCTATATTGAGATTTTGATTCTTTCACACAACTATACAGCAACTAAACAGTAACTATACAGATAAATAATTACTTAAGTCTTAAAAAATTCATGACAATTATACATATCTCTATGTGACAAATGTCATGATTGTCAAATTTTATTAATACTTATAAAATACCTGATGTGTTGAAAGGTGTTGTGCTGAGTTAAGCAAAGCATTGGCAAGGTGCTTTTTATCTTCATTGAGTGACTGCACTTGAGTTTCCAAGTCCTCTCCCATTGAAGCCACTAACATGGTTTTTAATTCTTTGTTAACCTGGAAATTAAAATTATCTTGTAATTATTAATTCTATGTAATGAAATGTAATTTACCAATTATGTACATTATTGCATCTTAAATGTTGTATTATGAGAGTCTGACCATAAAATTTATTTTCTTTCTCTAAGCTGTAAGCAATTTTTATAAAAAAGGAATATTAGTTACAAATAAAGAGGAAATTGATTTTTTTTGGCATTATTGGGTTTTAATAATAAATAGCCAATAAATACTTCTTCTCACTTGTGCCCAAAGTACATTTTATGTGACCTTATTGGGCTCTTCATTGGATGTATCTATTAAGAACTTTTTATTCCAGTTATAGTTTGTTATTTTTGCAAGTCAGTATCAGATTTTATTATAATAGCTTATGAACAGACATATGTATTTTACTTGTTGATATAAAAAAAAAAAAACAAAATATGAAAAAATCCTTAATTTTACCTGAACCTGTTGTTTCAATTGGTCTTTTAAAGTCTCATTTTCCTGCAATACATCTGCAAGTTTTTTCTTAATATCATTAAAAGCATTATCTTTTTCAATATCTATAGTTGATTTATCACTTGTTGATGTTAATTTAGTTCTAGGTTTAAACTCATTTAAATTTGTATCCATTTGTGACATTTGAGAGATCAGTGTGTTGATATCCATATTGTTGCGGGATTTCTTTGTATTTTTTGATATTGCCGGTGATGTAAAAGGCTTAACAGCACCAGGATAAGGTTCGTACGGAACAAATTTTGGATTTCGAGAATATATAAGAGACCTTTTCTTCTCCGAGGTTACTATTTTCGAAGGAAATACCTGAACTAAACGTGTTGGAAGGAGTGATTCTGTACTGTGTGCCAATGTGTTTTGGTTTAATTCAGTTTTTGGCTTATTTTCGGTAAAACAATCAACTGACTCCATGCCATCGCCAGCAGTTCTAGCTTTTGTTAACATTTCTGAAACATTATGTCCATTACTTACTATGGAATGTGTGTTATGGTTAATGTAATTTACATAATTCATGATTGTTGGCTCTTAATTATAATTGAAAATTATTACACATAAAAATTACCAGTGTGATTAGGATTGCGACTATTCATCCTGACTATCGATATTCTTATGAACACTGTGACTTAATACTAATATTGATGTTTATTAAACAAAATATTTACAGTCTTTGAGTTAAAAAAAATAAGTGTCACTCGTGAAACACGATTTCACTCAAAATATAGGATCGAGTAGTGAAGGGCACTAACTATCGATTTATCAAAATATCGATAATCGATATTTGTTTCCGAATATCAAATACAATATTTTTAAGAGCTTTATTATATTTTATAATAATTATTATTTATTCCACTTACAATTGTAATATTTGTATTAGTTTCATGTAAGTATAAATTAATGTAAACTAAAGCGCGTGAGTTTGGGTATAAGTGTTGCGTGTTCAAATTGATACATTTTGATACGTTTATATATGCATAGTATCCCTCTGTAGTTTGTGAACGCAACCAAAAGAAAAGTCTTGGATAGCGTATTGTTAGCATCATGCTAACAACACGCTATTTCTACACTAGTTAGCATGCTAATAGCATGTTAACTAGTGTGTGTACAGTGTAATGGCGGTGAAGAGATGCGCCAAAGAACCAAACACGCGCGACCCCAAGGTTATAAACTATAATATAATCCGACACGACAGGCTCATAGCAAAATTCGGCGGAACATTAATTTACTATAAAAAGTCTCTGGACTGCTTCTCTCTCGACACTCCCGATCTAATTAATATAGAAGCTTCGGCTTGTAGGATAGCACTCACCGGCCACAGGCCGCTTGTCCTAGTATTAGTGTACTTCTCGACGTCTGGAGAGATTATTCAAAGCGATATTGAGTCACTGCTTAACCTAGGTCCCTCCGTGATTCTTACAAAAGACCTTAACAGTAAACACGGAGCGTGGAACTCAGTAGATGAACACTAATGACAGAAGCCTATTCACAATCGGGCAACAATAAAATATTAACATCATCGTGCCTGAAACTCATACAAGGTATCCATATTCGGAAGTACACACACCGGATACCTTAGACATTGCCATACTCAAATATGTCTAACTCGATATAGACTCGATAGAAACATTCCACGAGCTAAGCTACGACCATAGGCCGGTCATTTTTAAACTAGGCCAGAATGCCAGTAAGGTCCCTTAGACCAAAATCGTAGTTGACTGGCATCGTCTCGACGTAAAAATCGAGACCTTGGACTCCCAGAACTTCTCAGATTACCCAGAGGCGATTAGTAGTTAAGGCTCCCAAATCTCGGCGGTCGTCGTAGAATGCAGATGGGTGATCACGGTATCGGGCGACTGGCACTGTGATTTCCCCTTTAAGTTGCGAAAACTGATCCAGGACAAGAATAGGGCACAAAGTGCTTACGAATGATATCGATCAGGTTTGAACAAAGTCATTTTAGACGCCTCTAAGCGGAGATTAAGGATCGATTATCGGAATACCGTAACTCGAACTAGGACGCGAAACTGAAGGACCTCGAGCCATCACACATTGCCACTTACTTATTTACTTACTTGTGGCAGTTGGCCCGAAGTCTGAAGGGAGCGCGCTTCGAACCCACCCCATCATTAACCCGACCCAACGGGACTCAGCCAGCCTTCAATGACCTACAAAAAGCTGAACGCCTAGTCGACAACTTAGTGGACCACTGTAGTCTCTCGCGTGCATACGTCGATCTAACAAACCTAGCGGAGGTGGACCGCGAAATCGACCGTAGGGCCGCGTTACCACCAGCAAGAGATCCCCTCAGCTTAGTGACCTCTACAGAGGTCAAAGATATTATTAAAAAATTAAAGCCACGCTCGGCCCCGGGGCCGGACAAAATTAGCAATAAAGTTATTAAGAAACTAAAGAGACCATTTTTAATGCTCTTCTCTCCAGCTGCTCCTTTCCGGACGCCTGGAAGAAAGCCGTAGTCATCGGCATCCATAAGCCGAACAAACCCAGACCTCCCTTCCTGCTACCGGCCTATAAGCCTCCTAAACAGCTTGGGCAAATTATGAGCGGGTTATCTTTAAACGCCACACACACACCACGTCTTTTCCCATAATCTCATCCCAAACGAGCAATTCGGTTTCAGACCGAACCAGTCGTGTCCTCTCCAAGTTCACTGCCTGACGGAGCTTATCCTGGTAGGCCTGAGCCAACCCCGTGCCGTAACCACAGGCGCACTCTTCTTCGATGTCGCAAAGGCATTCGACAGAGTCTGGAACAACGGCTTGATCTACAAGCTGTTCGCACTCAACGTGCCAGACAGACTCGTGCACATTATACGAGCCTACCTGTCGAACTGCACTTTTCGGTACCGATAGAGGTATACTGACAAATACATTATTACAAGCCGAAGCTTTTATATTAATTAGATCGGGAGTATCGATAGAAGAGCAGTGCAGAGACTTTTTATAATAAAATTAAGGATCCGCCGATTTTGGCCGCGTATGTTTGGTTTTAGAAACGTCTCTTGCACCAAGAAAATATGTATATTATGATCGCACAGGAAGTGCGCGATTTCAGCCTTCTGGTCCCTTATACCATTCGCGTTAAAGTAGGCGACAACTAGGGACCCATTTAAACGACTGTAATTACAGACCTTTTTTTTAGTTTTTGCACCGTTTACGTATTGGTATTCTTAGCCGATAGTTAGTCGATCGATAATTTTTTATTAATATGATTGTTCAAAATCTTTTTTAGAGCTTGCCTTGAGTACGAATTGCCTGCTGAATATACATAATAAATTTACGAACTAATACGATTATTCTTTATGATAGATATAACCATATACGACATAGTACCTACAGTCAATAAATTATACGCGATCCAGTTTGAGAAAAATATTTTTAAAAGGCATAGAAACATAATTAAATCAATGCGTGAAATTGAATGTGTCTAAGGTGATATTCATATCAATTTAAGTCCATAAATAAAGCGTTTTTTTAAGCTTTAGTTAAAAGTATAAAGTATGAGTCTTAATTCTTACGATATTGTAGCCGGTTATTATACTGAACCATTGAATTGACATATGAGAATAATATGATATATCTGGTTAAAGATTTGTTTATTTCCAAAAGAATATAAATCATATAACATTAATAACATTATAGCTTAACATTCTTAATAATAATTTTACAAAATTCAAAGTTATTTATTTTATAAGAATTAATTACATGTAATAATAACAAAGAAACATTATTACATATATCGTCAACAGATTTTGATTAATTTTCTAAGATTCTAATATTTACCTATTACATAAAATAATAAAATTTCATTGAGAGTAATGATATCAAAAGGTTTTGAAAGAGAGAGAGGGAAAAGTGAGTGCGAGGAGTGAGAGAGGAGGAGGGAGGGGGATGGGCCACCAACCATCTCACTCACCGGACGAAATACGGAAGCAAAAAATTTCCACTTTACGCCGATTTTCTGTGATGTCAGTGGCAACAGCTGCGTGGCTCTACCACCGTAATACGATCTTTTAAAAGTTCAAAAATTTTAAAAATATTTGCCTAAAAATTATAAAGCTGTTTAGAACATGTCAGGAACACATACGATTACTTTTTAAATAAAAGACTTAAATGAGCCTTGTTTGAAAATTTTCTAAAACAGTAAGGGTTAATAAAGTTTTTTCAATTTGTTGAATTTGTTCGGGCCAGTGTTGTTTCTGACGACACATTCTAATACAGTAGTTACATAATGGTCATAAAAGTGTGATTTGCGATTTACTCTAAAAATTTTGAAATGCTAATTTTAGCGTCCCTCCATTGTTTATATATAACTCTAGGCTAGAAAATAATTAAATATTTTTATTGTTATGTGTAATAATAAATAAATCGTTCACAATAAAAATATTTTAGTGCCATCTAGAGTTGAGTAGCAAAATAACGACAACTACTTGGGAGATTATATTTATTACACTAGATGTCGCGCGTACAAAAATAATTCATTTTTCAACTGTGTGTACTTCCTACTGATTAATGCATTAATAACAATGGTTCATTTAAACAGTCTATATACTTTCATGTATTTAAAAAAAAACTGAATATTTTTTTTAAATAGGCTTTTACAAGAAATTGGGATCGTCATTTCTACTGCTGCCGCGAAACTCAACAGTTTTTTTCTTTTCAATTATGGCACAATGTTTTGAGTCACAATATAGCTTCCGCTGCTGCTGAATGGGCCGGCTCGTCGGAAAAGTACCGCGACCTTAGAGAAAATTCGCGTGAAGTGGAAGTGTTTGTTCTTCCGCATTTCATCCGGTGAGTGAGGTTGCCGGTGGCCCTCCACCTCTTCCTCTCTCCCCTCCCTCCCCCAATTCCAAAATTCCCACCTTACGCATTTGCAAGTTCTTCTGTGTTTCAAATATCCATGGGTAGTGGTAATAGCTTACCATCAGGTGAGCCACTTACTCGTTTACCTCTCACTTCATTAAAAAAACTGTATTTTTTTGTTTAAGTTTATTCAACTATATATATCACTCAAAAACCACTTTATGTAACATAAAAAAACGGTTCCTTTTAAGATATTTTCTCACAAGGTTTCCTTGCCAGCTCGTGATAAATCTTTAATTAAATCTACTATAATAATGACACTGGAGTTGGGGGTTGTACTCAGTTTCCTTAGTGTCCATTGATATTAAAGTAGTACCCAGTAATGGAGTTTATACTCTCCATATTTAAGCAGGTAAGCTATTACAATAAATTAGATTTAACATCTTATATTTCTACTAAAATGTTAAACGTCTAGGAACTCTATAATTTGCAGAAGTAATTTTACGACTTCACGTTCGTTATATACCTATGCATATCAATAAATGTGTATTGTACTCACGTGTTTATATATGTAAACATAGAGGTGAGAACAATAAATATTGTTTCCTTGGCAACAATGTATGCAATGAATTTTATTTTGATTTTTGATTTATTTATTGACATTTCATGGAAAATATAATTTCTTTCCTTTGATGTGGTGTTTCCGCTGCTGTCGCACACTATTATTATACTACACTATATCTATTCTATTCTAGCTATTCCTTATAAGTCAATGTATCAATGATTACATTTTTTAAAGCAAATGAAAGCTTTACAACTGAAACAAAGGCAGACGTTTTACGAATTTCAATAAATGAAAATGATTGTTAATACTTGACTCACCTGGTTTCCTTTGTTTAATTAAACACTTTTTGTTAAACTCAATATTTAATAATAAGTGGTAAAAAATATAACCTTGCGAAGCGAAAAAACTATAACCGCGTGTTTCAGATATTGTTACATTTAAATTTAACAATTATCATAAACATTTATTTTAGTAAAAACAAGTTATTTTGTTTAAACGTTTTTAATGAGGACCTGGAGATAGTTTCACTGTTTTTCTTTTAAACCAGTTAACAGAATTTGTCTATAGAAACAACGTAATGTATAGTGAACAGTATGGTTTTCGCAAAGGTAAATCAACAACGGATGCGGGTGCTAAGTTATTTAAGCATATTTACGACGCATGGGATAGGTCGCAGAATGCTATCGGGATATTTTGCGACTTATCCAAAGCCTTTGATTGTGTAGACCATCAAACCTTACTGTTCAAACTAGCTCATTATGGAATACGCGACGCTGCGCTTGATCTTATTGCCTCTTACTTAAGTCAGAGAGTCCAGAGGGTTGATATAAATAATGTGAAATCATCTGGATCTCTAATAAAGATGGGTG
>DWHQ01001391.1:0-10932 GCA_018247955.1 Eurytides marcellus marcellus | reverse complement strand
ATAAAGCTTTCTACTCTGTACAAGATTACTTGAATAATGACAAAGCTTGGATTCAAAATGACGTTGATGCTCAGCTGAATAATTATACCTTTGTAAACAGACAGATGTAAACCATGGCGTTTTGAAAAGAGCGACTGTTGAATTTCTTGCCAGTTCTTCTCATCAGGAAACTGCTTTCCGAACTGGTGGTAGCTTTAGACAAATTGACTGAATTACTAATTTTGACGAGCCAAAAGTACTTTGTAAAAAGTCTATTTGAATAAAATTTTTTGAGTTTGAGTTTGAGAAGATGGTTGAATGCCACATGCTTGCGATCGCTGAACTAATAAAATCAAATCCATATCAATATTCTGAGATCTCGAGATACTTTTAACTCATTCAGCATATTCTCGGATCTGACCAAATATCAATAATTGACAAATTAACGTAGCGTAAAAGTAGCAGCCTTTCTTGAAGGAAAGCACTGGAAATTTGTAGGAGTCCTGGTAAAAATCGAATACCCTTGAACCTTTTAAAAACTTTTACTTTGACAAAGTAATATAACGCTAATCTATATAGATTTATAGGTACAGTCAAAGTAAAAGTCAAAATTTTTGACCTCTTGATTTTATCATCTGTTCGGAAAAATAATGCCTCCGTCCTGAGAAGAACAGGCGAAAGAAAGGCTTTTGTTTAAATTACTTTGACATTTTTTATAATTTAAATCTTGAAATAGCCTGGAGGCACTCACATCATTCCCAAAGTGTGCTATCTTCAATTAAATCGTTTACTGTATAACCTTTAGCACACAAACGTGACAAATGTGTCACTTACCATTATTTGCTCGTCTCGTCGCTCTATCTCTTAAAAAAACATTAGCCTAGCATCAATCCTCTAGATCCAGTTAAAGACGGAACTGGACGGGTCAGTTTATCATAATCGCAGCTGACCAGTAAAGGTCACGGCTCTTTTCCTGCCGACCTTCGAGCCGACGCCACTGGCCCGAGCTAGGAGCACGCAATTGACCGTTCCCCTCTCACTAATGCAGATGTGGTTTGTAATCGTGAATCTAACTAGATCAACTCGAGATCAGCGAGATCGGCGAACGAATATAACACGGGAAACTTGTGCGCATTCAACAATCACTCGTGGTAATAGCTAGGTAAACAGTTTCTTCAAATTCGGATCTATCTAATGTCTAATCTACTCTATTTTTTGAAAAAACACTGCTGCTGTCGTGAGGAGAAATATCTTGTGTTATCAGGGCATTTTACATAAATTAATTTCCAGATCTGCAACAATTACATGAAGATCAAACAATTGCACGGGGTGGAAATCGAACCCTGCCTACGACGCCGAAGTCAATAGCTTTAATATAATAAATGCAGAAACAAGTTTGACACTTTTTCAGCAATAGAAGTATCGACGTCGTATTTTGCATGGCCATAGTTTTTTGAACTCAACTTATATAACGTATTCATAAGCAATCATAAAGGAGACCGAAGCAGATAATATAGTATCGTAGATTTCTAACTTTATATTATCACTACATGTTTTCCCGGCTTCCCAATAGCTCATGGGTGATGGGTTTTAATTCCTGGAGCGGTTGTCTATTTCACTCTCCGTTTCCTAGACCATACTGTGTCAAAAATTTTATCTTATCTTATCCATCCCTCCAATGCTGCGTGAGAGAAGAACAACTAATAAACTTTTTATTTTATTATATGTGTAAATGTAACGTTGATTTAACAATAATTCGCACAGCTCACAGCAAAAATCTTGCCTAACCATCCTTCCATTGTCATGTGAAAGAGAAACCAATAAATAAATTCCCGGATTTAATAACATAAATGTAATAACATCTGAAGCACCACCTCACGGTACCTTCGTCGTACATAATGCATGGAACTTAAAGAAATGCAATGAAATGATAAAATGATCGCTCCATTGTAGATAAACGGGCCATTTCCACCGGCACAATTGAATGATGACCAGCCATTGTAGCTATGTTTAGAGATCCTGCATATAATGCCAGGATAGGTGCTCTAGAACTATTTCAACCACTTATGCCTTGTATTATTGCGTTTACTGGGTCACTGTGTGTGCGAATGTTGGACTTTGTTGGCGCACAGATGGACATCCGACGGCTCCTTGTTGCCACTTGGCTCGCTATTTTCCAATAGATCGCACTGGATCTCTGATCGCGACGGTGATAAAACTTCTGAAACTTCTAATATATATCTCACGATCAGCTCATTATCACTCGCAATGACTCGTTGTGATAGTAAGCCGCAAATTATTTATTTATAATCGACGTCAAGTCTTTTTAATCCATTTTTTTTAAATGCTACCTCTATTGTAAGATAGAATTATCTTGTATTATAGAGGCCTTTTACATACATATCTCACACGGAACAATTATTTGTAGTTTACAATTTTTGCCTCGGGTGACCCGCGAACTTGACTTTACTGAACTTTAGGATATTCCAGTTAACTGTGTCAAGTGAGGTTTAAAAAGAAAGATAATATGTATAAAGAGGAAAAATACGTTCCATATTTCAACTTTTATCCTAATAAATTTATGAGTTATGAATTTTTGAAATCGTTCTTTGGCTGTGGTGTAAAGTTGGTATTTTCGAGATACGACTAAATCGCTTTCTACTGTCTAAATACATAGTTGGTGACGGCATATTCGTTATTTTTAAACTCTAATAATAATAATATGATATCGATGTGAAAACTGAATCTTTAACTTAAAATTTTAAGTATGGTCTGTCTCGAACATTTGTGTAGTTCTTAAGATAAACGTAAAAGTTATCCGTATATTTGCTGTTTATGTTAACACTTAGCCGACCGCGTGTCTCACAGTGTGTGAAACTGTACTTTTCCACCACACATTTTTCGCGAAAGTTAATGATACTCAATATGTGAAATAAAACAAGTCTAAAAATTATTTAAGTGGTCAACTATATTTACGGTTACAATTTCGTTCAACGATATTGTTATAATAATATTAAAAAAACTCCACGATCGGTCGTACACCGACTTACTTTAAAGTGGGTTTTAAAGATAGTGACGGATATCACAACAGAAAAGAAAGGAATATTAAGACTTCGCTTAACGACATCGAAGAGTATTTTGGTCTTCGCGTAAACGCTTTTTTTTATTATTTTAAAAGCTATTTAATCGTATAAATAATGTATTTAAAGGCTTTTATTTAAAAAAAAAAAAAACATCGTATATGAAATCTTTTTTAGCTTTATATACTACGAGTATTTTGGAATGGCTTGCGCGTTACTTTTTGCTTTTCGAATCGTTTTGTCTTCAAACAATTTTAGAAAATATAGATAATATCGAACTTTTGTCAAAAAAGAAGCATTTAGCGTACTTCAAGTTATAGTGTATATCATCAGAAATACAGTCAAAATCAATAATGCTATAATTAAATCAATTTAAATCGATTTAGTCGTGACACAACTCGACGCCACCTCTGTGCACGCGTGCATGCGTCGCCGGAGCCAGTTTGACTAGATTTTTGGCAACGGCCGTGTGGGCCGCACCTCCCCCGCACACCCTCTCCCCCTCTTCCCGCTTCGCATTTATAACTTTCCGATGGCTTAGAGAATGAGCTCGAACAAGAAATTTTTGCGATATAATGAGCACGCATGAACGTACCATTGATTCGGCTCAATATTGATCGATCGAAATTATTCTCTTGCTCACATTTCGTGATATTCGTGAAATTATTGACTTATGTACGAGTACATATGAATTTAAGGTTATTATTTCGGTTATACATTCAATGTTTAATATTCAGATCATAATGATTATTCAGATTCGACAGTGTTTTCTGATAACTCATCGAAAGCACTAACTAAATCTCGATCGAAAGTCGACTTTTAGCCGAAGCTACGTATGGCCAATATCTTTTTTCGTACTCTGTTTCGGCCTTAATAGAATTTCGTTTGAGTAGTTATGCAAGAATTTGTTTCTTTTTACATTTTACCCGAAAATATAGAGCTGATTTCTTTCTTTAAATACAATATTCAAGACCTCTGAACATTGCTGATTATACGAGTATATTACTTTGCGATTTGTTCTATTTAGACGTACTAAAGAAGTTGCACTCATCAGCTTGCGGCATATCTTTGTGAAAAGCATTGTGGTGAGGTGAACAAAAGACTATTGATGGCATATGGAGTAATGAAGGACATAATTAGTAAGTATTAAATAAAATAGAATATAAAAAGACCCTAATACTCTAAAACACCTGATAACCATCAAACTGTGGTTAAAATGTTGCCCTGTTTTGAGCGAGTATTCTTCTAAAATCAGTATCTTTATCCGAAACTGGACGATTTGAAACTACGGCATGCCTGTAAGCCAATTTATGGAAACATAAACCTTCCTAGGTTCGGTTCTTCGATAAACTTACATAGTCCTTTTTAATTGATATCAACATTTACACATACAAGACATTTATACATATTTGAGAAATATCAATAAGACCCGTTTCTTGCCAGTTCCTCTCTGGATAAGTTTAAATGGGTTAACCGGTGATAATTTGATGACATTCGCTAAGAGAACAAACCTAAATTGATAAAATAAGTTTTAAGTAGAACTAACTTAAGTAAATCATTTAATTTTGGTTCCTCTAAGAATTCAAACTCAGCTGTGTATGATATTTCATTCACAGCTAAGTTGTCTATAACAGCATAGGGACACTGTGTTCAACTCAACACTGAGCTTGTCACTCAGAGGAACAAGTTGTCATCTCTATGCCCTTATGCTCAGTTACGTTAGAAATATCGCTCTACATACTGAGACTTGGCGTTGTCGGTCCTTTCTCAGGCGGGCACTTCAAAAGAATCTTATCACAGATTAAGTCAACTAATACTGAGGTACCTAAGATCTCAATCTGTCTGATGACAATATTGCTGTAAAGCAAAGGTTCCGAGCGTGTTCGCCACGACTAAGAGGAGTGCAATTAGAAAGAGGGAGAGTCATAGAGCATTAATTTATATTTTGTGATTATCAATAGATAATAGATGTACATTATATTGATATAGTTATAACGTTGGATTTTATTTTGTAAAGGCAGAGTCCTGCACCCCAAATATACAACAGTTCTCTCTGGGTGCAGATTATTAATTAAAACCACCGAGTGATGCAAAATAGAAAACTTACTTTCTTTTACTAATTAAGAGAGAAGAGGAAGAAGTGTTCACACAAGCCGGTTGAAGAGAGTAGAGAGAGAGCACAGAAAATTAATAATTCAAGTCATTTATAAAACACAGATAACATATTATACTAATATATAACAGGAAACTATGCTGTAAAATATTAATAACGACAAGAAATTATTTTCTTTATTTATTTCCGCTTTCCGTAAATCGGAAATGGACGGATTTAATTCAGTTATTTCCATTCAGTACAGGTCTAAGTGAAGCCGAGATAAAATCCGTAAATCAGTCTTAATTTGTAAAGTAAATACGAGAAATCCGCACGTACAAATGCTTTTTCAAAGATCTTATCGCCGACTTTGGATCTCCTTAAATACCAAACTTGACAGCGTTCCTCGCGTACTTCGATACACTGTCACGGGTGTACGAACGACCCACTTTAATATTACCGCTTTTTCTAAGTACAGTTGTTCCGTTTACCCACTTTAATATCAAAGCCAAAGTGGAGTAAAAACTTTTATATTCACCATACTACAGCAGTTGTATATTACGAGAATTGTCACGTTTTTTTTTTTTCTTTTTTAAAAAAACGCTGCCCCTATTGTAAGATAGAAACATCTTGTATTTTAAGGGCGTTTTACATACATAAATTTCACACGGACAAACGCCCAAATCCGAAACAATTATCTGTAGTTCGTACAAATACTTGTCCCAGGTGGGAATCGAACCCACGACCTGCGACGCCGAAGCCAGTAGCTTAACATCTACGCCAAACGGTCATTGATTAGAATTTTTTATATATCTAGTTGTTATGACAACAGCTGTTTTAATGTTTATTTTAAGGTAAGAAATGATACTCATAGCAACCCTCTTATCGCAATTAAAGTATATTCGCGAACGTTGTTATTAACAATTTAACTACGTAATCGATATTCGGTCTGACCGTCCTTGCGTAAACAAAATGTATTCACGTTTTCCCAACGTGTTAAGCCAATATGAATAAACTCTTTGATCTGATAAACAGGTGGAGAAACTATAAATATTGACTCTCGTTCCAGAGAATTTACTCTACAACAGTGGTGTTAACAGCAACGGACATGGCCAAGAAACTGCATTACTTCGACTTGAACGGCCTAGCCGAGTCGATTAGATACTTACTCCACTATGGCGGTCAGAAATTCGAGGATTTGAGATACGACCTGAAATCTTGGCCCATTAAGGAGATCAAGGACTGTTAGTACGATTCAGAACTATAAGAGAAATCTGTTGTGTTTTTTTCATAATGGTCATATTTTTCTTATTCTTGTCTTAACTTTTTTATTAATTTATCGAATAAGACATTTGGCACCAGTATTCCCTTTAATTTTTTGTGACCTGTGTGCACTCTTTTTTAAATTTGTGCAGTTTTTTTTAAATAAAATTCTGCGGCGATTAAAAAAGCGCGTATAGTTAAAAATACAATACAGAATAGTATTAGTATTCACAACTATAGTTGGCGGTTTATTTAAATCTAAAACTACATTTGATTCAATTTCTTTTAATTTATTTTTTTATATGGATTTGATATGCAGGAGGGAATACTGACACACGCGAGTTGTTGTTCTCGTTCTGGGATTTGATTAAACATTTTCTATCCTTTATGGATGTAATAAGTGTTTAATTAAATTAAATTTATCTTTTTTTTAACTGTTCTCTACTTCTGTTTAATTAAAGTAAACCTAATCTTTTTTAAACTTTTAACCGAATAACTGCTTTTGACAGACGTGAGTTGTTGTTCCCTTTCTGGGATTTTATTGATAATTTTCTACCCTTTTCGAATGCAATTCTGTTCTCCTTTTTTAACTTTTAACTGAATAACTGCATTTCATTCAACATACATATATACGTAAATTGTTTAGAGAAGATTAGAGTTTACCCACAAATAAGTAGTTAACTTGTGTAATTACAGCTTTGCCATACGGCCAGCTGCCATTGTACGAGGAAGGCAACGTGAAGCTAACGCAATCTTTGGCGATTGCACGTTACATCGCTCAGAAAGTGAACCTTTTGCCGAAAGATCCCTTGGAGCAGGCTATCATAGACAGTGTGGCCCTCACCATTTACGACTTTTGGTTAAGTAAGTACAGGCAGTCTTTGCGAGTATAAAACATTGTCTGATTTTTGGCGATTTTTACCGACCTTTTATGCCTTAGAAATTACTCTAATTATGTTAGCGGTATACAAAAAAAAAAATGTAGTGTTTCTTGCTTTATAACAAACAGAAGTCACTACGGTGAAACTCTTTTTGTTTAAGTAATTCTGTTTTCACTAAGTTTGAAAACATTGTTTTATTCTTCTCTGCTTATTGACGACTCAAGAGATTTTAAAATAATATTTCAGAAGTTGTCCCATACATCAAAGAACAGGATCCCGTCAAAAAAGCGGCCATCAAGAAAGAGCTCATCGATGAAACCATCGACTTCTACTTCTCACGATTTGAGAAGCAATTGAAGGATAATAAGGGATATTTCGCTGGAAAGGTAAATATTTTGCAAGTAACTAATTAATATGTCCCTATATTAAAAAATAAGGTTCCTTTTTCATTATGTTCTTTAGTTATTTTTTTTATTAAAAAATATACTTAAAAAAGGAATCACAAGGTATCATCTCGTTTTAAAATTTATGTAGGTTTTAAAGCAATACATCTTTTTTCATCCTAATTAGTAAGTGGTCGTCAGAGTTTGGATAAAACTGTATTAGTCCATTGCTAATTCGTCTGAGCCGTGGTAGCTCAGTGTCCGGGAGCTCGCTTTTAATTCAATGCACTCGAGCAACCTGAGTTCCAATCCCATTTTGCTTATTTATAATTAACAAATTTAAGTGCTGATTTACCACGTGCTTGACGGTGAAGGAAAAAACATCGTGAGGAAACCTGCATATTTTAAGAAACGATAAAAATTCTTAAATATGTGAAGTCCGCCAATCCGCAGTGGGGTCGCGTGGTGGTCTGTGCCCTTATACCGTCTGTATAGATGAGGCCTGTGCCCAGCAGTCGGACATATATAGGCTGTTACTTTACTATAATAATATTATACACAATAGCGTAAATTTAAGTGATAGATACTCAAAAAATATATATACATAAACGTATAAATATACATTATACATACAATACATGGATAAATAATTTTACGGTTCATTTAGTCTACGGTCGTTTTGGTCAGTAAATGTTTGCGAGCTTTTTTTAAAAGCCAAGCGACTTTCTTTCAAACTACTGGTTGGTGATAGACCAACTGGCTATGCAGTGACTAAGAATTAGTGCTTCTACTTTAATAAGTATTAAATAGTAATAGTTGAGCGATTAAATTTATAACTAACAGCTAACTGCGTGGTATCCAATCTATCAAATGACTGTCGTAGCTTGTGTTGATAACGCGTCAGGGGCAAGCAACTCGAGAAAATGTCGAAAATAAATAGATTTATATTGTTAGTTTTTGTTAACATTGTAGATTTTGGTTAAGTAACTATTTAATGTTTAATTAAATTTGGTTTATAGAGGGTAGTTCTTTTATGGCAAACGAGCAAGCGGCTCACCTGATGGTTAGCGATCACTGCTGCCCATGGACATTCAGCCTTTATGGTGGGAATAGAGAGGGGGGGTGAACCACCGGCCACCAGTTAATAGACAGCAGTAATCATTGAACTCACGGCAGAAATGTTACTTTAGACATTTTTTTTGAAATGCATTTCTGATATTAAATGTGAAATATATTGAAAAAAAAAAATAGAGAGAGATTAATATAACGAACATGTAACTGCTTTAATAAAGGATTCATAAAGGAAATCTGATCGGAATGTTTTTCTATATTATTTATTGTTTAACGGTTATTATTAACTATTTGACGGTGGTTTGGTACTTTTGTCGGTTAACGGCCAATCTTGGTATTTTCGCATACAAGGACCGGTAGTCTTGGTACATGGTACGTGACAAAAACCACTAGTTCACCAACAAGTCGGTACGTCTGACATCCCTGGTTCACACTGCTACATTTTTTTACCGGCGTCTGTCACCAGTATTGCATGAACAAAAGGTTTTGCCGACCCAAGAAACAGTTTTTCTTTAGCATTTCTCAAATGTTGCCGAATGTTCTCCGCCCATGCGTATCGACTTGCGTTATCAATCTTAAGTTAACAACAACAGTTAACAACAGGCGACAGTTACCGACTAATCGCTGTTTTAACTGAACGTCCACGAATATCTTTATAAATTCTTTTTCCGGTTAACTATTCGGGAGTTCGTGACGTTTTGAATCGCCGACATAAAATCTAATTTGTGTGTGGATTAAACAATACAATTAAACCAAGAAATCTGTGTCCTAAATAAAATTATTTTTTACTCGTAAACAACTAGTGCGAATGTTCTATATATTGATCTTCATAAGCGGCAGCGTATGAGTGATCAAACGCTGCCTCTTGTGACTTGACACATCACACATTGCACAAACGCCGCACTGGTGAGCGGAAGGCGGGCGGATTGCGCAAATCGGATCATCGATGCGGCCGTCCCTTCACCCCTACTTGCGCAACCGGCATTCATTTTATCACAGGCGAATGCATATAACAATGCACGGTCAACTCTGCTGATACTTCGTTACGTAACACAATCGTTACCTAACAACAGTTCGAAATAAATAGAGAAGGAAGTCACTAATATAGATCTGTACGTTTGTTCGTTCCTTAATTCACGCCTTAACACCTGAATGAGATTCAAAATGCAAATGGCTTCTCTTATCTTATTTTATCTTGACTAAAGTTGATGCTTTTAGCCTATGCGGCTCTATAGAGCTTCATCAGATCACCGAGTTCGTGGAAATACCAGTTTCCACGAATTGGATCGTTTTCCACGAATTGGATAGCAAATGGCTTATAATCTGTAGATAGTAGTCATATGTTATAATCTCATTCGGTAAACATAAGCTGTTATACAATTGGCGCATTGCGTAAAATTTAATAAACGTTATGACACTAACGTAATATATGTAAATGTATGTATTTAAAAATAAAAACGTGTGCGACGCTTCTGTCGGGTGTCCCCCGACAGAAGTGACAACTTAACAAACAAACTAACTATCTCGTTAACTATTGGCGGCGGAAAAACTGGCAATTTGTCCTTCCCCTGTGGGCCAGCTGGCACTTATATGTGTATGACAAAAGTTAATGTGAAAAACTTATATGTGTGTAAGAAAAAAATATTTATATCAATTTATAAACCTCTAACTTCAGCAAAGAATATGTTGTATACTTTAGAGTTTTCAAATCTATCATTCTTTTTTTTTAATTATTGTTAAACATAAAAGTCATTCATATAACGTCGGTATATATACATACATAATTGGTTATCAATTAACTTCTTTAATGTTGGTATCTAATTAATACCCGCTGTGATAATACTGTGGTATCAAATACTTAGTGGGCTCTCATCAATGTTTGCAATTATTCCTTTATTCATACATATCCGGCACGATACAAGCGCCAAAGTGACCTTGATTCGGCAAAGTCAAATGACAAAAGCACAGAGACCGGAATATGACTTTTTTGCTTTGTTGCTTGACGACCTTGGTTACGGTGGCTTTAACAAAATAATAAACCTTGTTATCAGTATGGTCATAACTTCCCCTCACTTTGTACGTCATGTAATAGTATGTCATAGTCATGTAGTCTTATCTTATCTTGACTGACGTTGATGCTTTTAGCCTATGCGGCTCTATAAAGCTTCATCGGTTCACCGAAT
>DWHQ01001390.1:0-10932 GCA_018247955.1 Eurytides marcellus marcellus | reverse complement strand
CCCCTGAGTAAATTATCTTAAACAGTTACAAGAGATGAAGTGAATAAAAAAAGTGTTATGATGTAAGGAACATTCCATTAGAGCAACAGAAATGAACGTGTCTGCTCGTTATCTGTAACGGACGAACTAACGGCGTACTCTGCGCCGCCTATCAGTTGACCTTCACCGCGGCGTCACGTTCCGCCGGTTGCATTCCTTTCATGCGTCCGTCTCGCTCGCACGCGGTGCGCGACGCGGCCGGCCGCTCCGGCGTAACTCCTCGCGGCCTCTGCTCGCCTAGTATCACGCGCGCTGAAGAAAAGGGTTTATCCGACGTCGAGTGACCACCGATGTGCCCCCTAGGATTTTCCAACGGACTCATTAATCGTTTTCCGCTCGAGACGACATCCATGGACTAGAAAAAGCTACGAGAAAACTTTGTCGCCACAACAAATAAATGAATAGAGAAATAGCGCAGCTTTTGATGTTTCGCGGCCAGTCTGCGTCGGCTTCGTTTGTTTGGGCGTCCGTGCGTTATTAGTTAATTGTTGCTGTTAGGTGGATAGCAAGTGTAGGCCAGAGGGAGAGGTATCCTAGACTGTTCTAGGCGGGCCTTGTCGCCTGTCGCAAATAGACGCAGCGACCTCTGGGCGTCGCGGACAGGTGTCCCTTCAAGGCCGGACGGCGACAGCTCAAACACAATATTCGATCAATGCTGTGACGTGCACGTTTTGAGCTATTTGCGAGATATTTTTGCGTAAAAATATGTAAGAGTTTGATGTGGAAGAATACAGTTTAATAACAGTAGCTTAACTATTTTATATAACTTAAGGCATTTATTAAAAGCAGACAGAATTGTCTCCGTGCACAAAGATAATAAATCTTTACTCGAAATTTTGAAACTCAAATCGTAATAGAGCGTCAAATACGTATGTAAATTAGTATCGATGTCCGCATGTGTGTGTGCGTTCGCGAAAGAATAATTAATTGAAAGCTATCAGCAATTTCGATTAAGAGTCAAACTGATGCAAACATTCATTTAGTAATAGTGCAGCCGACAAAAGCTTTTGATGCAAACAGAATCTATGGCATAGGAAGATAGCGAACCCTCTCTATAGAAACACCCCTTAACTCATAATATGGACCGCTCAATGAAAATGGAGCTTTTATGCCTTCAGTTAAGGGTTAAATATGCTTGTAAGTTTTCGGCAAGAACATATACATTTATTTGAAATTTTTCGGCATGCATTTGGCAAATTGAAAAGTTTACGATGGAAAAGTTCGGTTATAAACATGGAGGTGTTTCACAGTATGACAAATATCTGCAATATTTCTTTCATTGGGATATAAAATAAACTACGATCGCTTCACATATAATTCTTTTTTTTTTGCGACAAATATGTAATGGGTATATTGCCAATACGATGTTTTGCTACCTGTTTGGTACCGATTTTACTGGAAATGTGTAGTAAATAAGTAGCAAAAAATTTTATATTATGTAGTTAAAGTATATTATTTATATGTTTAATAACTTCTTTTAAAATAACAAAATATGCAATTTTAGCGCGTTTCAATTTGGTTTTATATTTCTGACTATGGAAACAAATTTGAATGTACTTCGCGAAATAAAAGTGAAGCGTGTCATAAGGCCTTTATAATATTGTAATTAATTATCAACTACCACGTGGAGCCCGAAATCACACTTCATCAATGGAAACTCATTAACGTGACGAACACACCTTTGTTTTTCACAACTCTCTCTGATAGCAAATAGCTGAGTTAAGTTTCAAATAATAATCTTTGGTATTGAAAAATATTTAAAATCTCTGATTCAACCTCGTAAACAATGTAATTACATCATAACCTATAGCTGACAGAGTTATCGTAAACAAGTACATTATTTGTTATTGCGTACTAGTAATAATTGATATTTCCCACTCTTTATCCAGCAATGAACATAATTTACATTTATGTCATTGAATAGGATGTGACATAGTATATGTACGGAGTTTTAGACTTAATATTTTGTCAGTTGGTTATAAAATTCGACTTTCGAATAGTCGAATTTTATAAAGCGGTAATTAATTCTTTACAAGGGGGCATTATTACGTACTTATTAATAACCTGTATTGAGATTCATAATTTTTGAAGTTAAATTATTGAATCATCGAAATTCGCACTAACGATTGATTTCCAATTAGAAATCAACGAACTGAGTAACGTTTAGAAACTAATATTAATTAAACAGGCATCTCTGGTGCCATTTGTGGGTGAACACTACCGCAAACTCATGGCTTTAATTATAACCAAACATAACCAGAATTTTTTATTTTATTTTAAAGTTTACAGAAAACTTACAGCTGCTAGCTCGCATAATAGTTGCGAGAATAGTAATACATGGCCAATTAGAAGTTTTCATTTATAGATCGATAAGTCTAATAGGTTGCATGTATTGATAATTTATATTTAATACATAATTACTGCGCCATTAAATTTGAATTTGTATTGAATTTGATGTTGATTTATAAACACAATATTTATAAATTACTTAGTATTTAATAGGTAGCAATACATTTTTATCCAGATAATATTCCAAAGAAAAAAAAATCAAGCTTTAAAAAACTACTACAAAGTTAGCGTTTCAAATGCCTGGGGGTTTAAAAAATAACTCAACGTCAAATTGCAACGAAGTGATTTACGTATGTGCACAGTGAAATCTTCGAGCACGTGAGAGTGATATGATAAAGGGCAGATAGATTAGAAGCGAGATCGAGACCGTTGGGCGGTATGCGTGCAATTCCCTCCACCCTCCGCTGGAGCCCTCGGGGAGGATTTCGCCTTGCGCCTCTGCTGTGCCTCTCCCGCGCTAGGGTTGGCCCCCAACAATATTTTCCCCTTACAATGTTCCTCAGGTCAAACGAGTTACCTTAATATAAGTGTATTGATCTTTTTATTTACGAACGTAATCACAAATGTATATAAGTAATTTTTTTTTTAATATCACTAAAGACACCTCAAGCAAGGATTCATGCTTCTTTCTCTCTTTATTTGTTTGCGAAATCCAATGAGTGATTATGATAGGCGACTGGCAGAATTTGTAGTTCGTAAAAGGTTAGATACATGTTACTTATTTACGGCGTTGAGCACACCGGCTGCAGCCCTGCGCTTGAGTGGCAGCGGGAAGTGGGTTCGGGGCCGAATTGGCGGCACGTGATTAGGAACGTCGCCCTCCGGAGGGGAGCGCCGCTCTGCCCCCGGGGAGGGCGCCGTCTGCCTTCGGCTGGCAGGAGAGCACAGCCCTATGAAAACCTAACATCGATATCACCGAGTGCTAAGCTTTGCAAAAGATCAAAATCGACAACGAAACAAAACGAAACAACGGAATAGGCCTTTACAAGCACTTATGGATCATCATTTTTACATTTTCTTCGTGACGAAGCTGCCACCGGCTCGGAATGCAGTTCTGCTGAAAAGAGCCGGCGAGAAACTCAACAGTTGCTCTTTTAAAATACCGTTACAATATGCCTTTAATACAATAATAGCCGTCCCGCATACGAGTCAATCAAATAAATTCCATGCATTTTGGTCCACAAAAAGATAGTATAATAAGATTTATGCAATAGAATAATTCTAATTTTAGTTTTCAAAAGCTCAAGTGGTGGAACCAGGACATCTTGTGGAATTTGATTAGGTATATATGTGTGATTTGACTTATATCAGATAAAAAAATACAACACTAGTAGAGGACGTTTTGGAAAATTATAAATGGAATTTAACCTTGCCATAACAGTTCGGATGTCGTAAATAAAAATAAATATTATTTCATTAATTTAATTTTTTTTAAGTAGCTACTTGCACATATTCGTTCCGTACCTGAAGAACCTCAATAATTAAAAATGAAGCTCACCTTTGTTCCGCCTTTCCGAGTATATTACAAAAAAAAACCTCAGGTAGGCTCATCAGTCTTCGTCGCTACTCAATTTCAACTTTTATCGCTACTCAAAATTGGTTGTTGTAATTAATTAATAATGTTGCCATGTGACTTCATATAACGTCGCATCCGAATTTAAAATTATTTTCACTCGTATCCCACGGAGCGTATTGACATACTTTTTTGGTCCTAACTTTAATTTCATTAGTTCTGCATGTAAGTGGGGGAGTTAGGGCGTGAATCCAATTTACGTTTAAGAATGCGATCCTTTAATTAACATGGTTATAAATAGCTTTACCAAAGCTAACATTAATTGTATAGAAGCTTTGTTGCCCTACAATTTGTTTATTTGATTTTAGGAACATTGCCAATAAAGTTTTAGACGTTTTAACATAACAAGCTCACATAAAAACTGAGAAAGAATTATGTGACATATAGCTTTTTCATCAATACAACAACTATATGTTATAGTAAGGATGAAATTTTTGTCGTTGGTTTCTTTGACGACTTACCCCGACATAGATATACTAAAATAGTAAGCAAATAGTAGATTATATATTATTTGGAAGGTACAGAATAAATTTATGTTAAGCATAAACATTCCAGAGGGATTAAGCAAGCACTAACGTGAAATCCTGTTGAAGGATTAACAGTTGCCCTTAAGTTAACTAAAGTCGAACATAAGAAATTAAACCGAAATACTGTCTATTAATTAAACACAAAAGCTAGCTTATCGTTAGAAAAATAGCTCGATAGTGTATCAAATAGCTCGATTGTATTTCTAAAGAGAATCTGCCATGAACAATGAATTGGTAATCCCTGCAACTGGTTTTGTTTTTGTTGTTTGGCAATGAAGTCCCTGCTGATTTGTTTTCAATCAATAAATCGATGTCAGGCCGATCAATAATAATTTGTGGAGAGGGGAATTTGGAGTTCGAGCACTTGGCACGGCATCATCGTCACGTCTTCCTCAAACACTCACACTCCTCAGGCCTGAGGCCAGCCACCACTTTCCCCTACACCCTCGGGCGGCATACGTCCTACTTTGATTGCGCATAGCTCAATGCTCCTCTAATTCGTGCCCGACCGGCGCTTCGATTTCGACTCTATCGCACTGGCGATAGGGCACATTTCGCCGTGCGGTGGTTAATTATGTGTTTATTGCAGCGCTCAAGTATGAAGAGGGTCGCCGGGGTGCCACCGGCGTGTTATTATTATTATCGATTTTTGATTTCGGTGCCCGGTTCGCAGCCGCTCACCGAGTTGCAACATCGGAACTATGCGGGCTAGAACCGATTATCAATCAAATCACCACCGATTATACATACAATCAATGTGGCCATTGTGCTTTCAAATGTGTTAATAGCTTTAATCACAAGCTTAAAACTTATTGCACAAAGTTCATTTTATTCGGTAAATAAAGATAGTTCGTTTGAAAAGCAAAAAAACAACAACAAATGTTTTGCCCTTTTTAATATGCGATTCGATTAAATGGCTACTGGAAAATTCGCATGTCCGTGCATCGTCAGGGGAGGCGCACGCAGCTGTTGGCTTAGAAGAAAGAAGCTAAAGCCATTGGGAAGACGATTAAAAAAGCTACCATTTCTGTTTTAGTGTGAAAAGTGATTGCGGCGAACGCACACGTCCGAGGCCCAATTGGTCGTTACTGCGATTATTAACCCGATTGCATCGTAATCGACCAGTGGGCTGTGCTCCTCTACGCTATTTAACCAAATAAATGCTGTTTCTTAATACTCTCAAATAAATATTACTGTTGACATCTTTAAATTAATTATGTGAATTAAAATGTTTAAGTTTAAAATAAACTTGGAATCTATAGCTATTCCCGATGTACACGCGTGTTGTGTAATATAATATTATAGACAGATGTTTGGTCCGTGGGTGTAGTGGTTAGTGCTCCTGACACCAAAGCCAAAAATTGTAAGTTCGATTCCCACCCAGGAAAAATATTTGATCGATGAGCAGAGGTATTTGTTTTGTATCTGGGTGTTAATTATCTATATAAGTGTGTATTTAAAGATAATCAAGTATTTATGTCAATTATCTAGTTACTATAGTACAGGCTCTGCCTACTTTGGGATCAGGTGGCAGTGTGAGATGTCCCATGACATTCTTATATTGTGGAAGGGTTTTAACCTCGTTTAAAAATAATGAAATTTTATTTCCGTTACGATCCACGTAACCGAAGTGAATTGGCGGTCGGTCCAGTTTGTATGTAGGAACAAGCACGAGTTTTCGTTTCATTAGGGATTGCGCGCTTTTAACCGAAACGTTTGACTAACTCCGCTTGTTAGTCCGTTCGTTAGTCGGATCGTTACAATTAAGCGAGTGGCCATGTGCCGCCTAGCCCGTGTGTACATAGGTACACTGTGTACATAGCGTCAGTACATTAACGCACATGCACCTGTCATCCGATGTGTGTATCCGCTTTTTTTACTTTCTTCTATATATAATGGGAATACTCAAACGGTACAATTACATAGCAAAGTAAACTTAGTGTTTAATTTCAAACTGACACTACAAACTTCAATTATCATAATGACTTTATTCAAATTAAAAATGTTCATGTTAGATGTGAATTTTTCCAATACGTAACGAATCCGACAAAAACAAGATTTAGTGTTATACGATAGAGTGGTACTATAAGTGGACTTTTCAACGGAACCTTTGATGGCCCAATAATCCCCGTATCGGCGTTCGGTATCCGGTTATAAATCAAAGGTGCGTGTTTTTAATTAACTCAGTCGGCCTCTCCGAGTGGCAGGCGATCCGAGGAGGCAAGGGAGGCGGAACTAGTTCTATAAGGCTCCGATCGGCGGCAGGTGGGCGCTGCGCTTCGGGCGACCCGTCTGCGCACGCGATGCACAGCGTTTGACACATTCAACGTGCTATTTGTGTTTACGCTAATAACGAAGTACCCATCGGTTTTTTTTAAATTACCTTATAGCTAAAAAAAGTACGCAATCGCAATAAACTGAAGTGACGTCTAAATTCCGACCATATATGTACATTTTCAAATTAACAGCAGAACTTCTCTTTAAAACCACACAAAAATATACTATGTATATTTTTAGATATCTAGCAGGTTCCTTTAGAATTTTTCTCTTTACCGTTGAGCACGTAGTAAATAATTTAAAATTGTTATTTACAAATGAATAACTTCACTGGTGTCAATCGACAGTATTTGTCTTTAATTTTTTCACTTGACGCATGCATTTTTACCACGGCCACCAAAAATTATAAAACAATAGAATAGTTTAACCGCCTTGGCATATCAGTTTTGCCAAATTTAAAATATTTACTTACTTGCTTTACCCTCTTACGCTAAATTTACACATCAAAATATATTGTATACAATGTACAAAATAGTTATAACTTAAGAGAAAGCATAGTATATACTAATAATTTCATTATAAAACCGACACTGATCGTTTAAAGTTATTTAAAAGAATAAAAATGAAAACATTAAATAAGTATATCAAATGATTTTTGTATTGTCTTTTTACATCATAAAAACCTAAAAACCTGTTTCACGGTAAACAGCTTTTGCTTAAAAAATATAACTAATCTAGATCGCTATTGTAATAATGCACCTTAAAATATTTAGACAGGATAAACCAAGTAGCAGATTTTAGAACAGGGCCTATATCGCAAGCGCCCGATGTCTCGTAATGCCCCTGAGTGGTTATTTGTAATATAATTAATTAATCACTATTCGATGGCACTTTAAGATAAACTGCGAAAATTTTCACATTAAATAAAGTATTAACCAATAGCAATATGTATTTAGTTCCCAAGGAACCGTCGCTTGAATTGGAAAGTGTCAATAGAAGTAAGAGAAGATGGCAAACTTTCGTTAAACTATTAAATTTGCATGGAAAATTTTAAATAACTTATATTTTCGAATCGCACTATGCATAATTATTACGTCGTACGAAATATCTACATACTTATATTATCATCGTAAACAAGCGTCTTGCGCAAACAGAATTAAAAAATATTGACAACGGATTCCGGTATTGCAAGATATCGAGAGCTGCCGTTCGTAGTGAATACATAATAGTACCAGGCGAGCAGATACGACAAAGAGTTGTTTATAGATTGCGTTGTACTACTACGCTACTATTTGCGTCATGGCAGCGAGCGAGATAGCCGGCGGGCGGCCTACGAAACGAGTTCAATACGCGCGCTTATTTTTTTCTCGTTCCAGTATTTAAAATTTAATTTACATTTAACGTTAACGTATTTACAACGCCTAACATGATTTATACCGCTTACTATTAATATATTAACAATTTGAGTGAAATATTTTCATTCTAACAGACAGATAATAATAAACTATTCAAATATAGATCTAATTTGTATTTCGTAAGATTGAAACTGTGTTGTTACTTACGAATAGAATAGTTCCGTTCAAAATATATAGCACCTGCACAAAGTGACATCATATCGCAAAATGGTAAAAAACTAAAAAAACATAAAATCTACAGATTTGCTTTCCTTTGCATTCGCGTTGATTTTCGTTTATAAATATTAATCTAGTTCTTATTTTTAAGACTTAGAAAGACTCGTTGACTTTTTTATGACTAAATTGTCTTTTATTAGGTTTTATTTAATAATGGAGTTGGAAACGCAATCTCGGCGGGAACCTCTTTCGCTGTGTGAATTATGAATGAGGAGGAGAGGACTCACCGATGTCATGGAGCCGTTGCGCGTCTTTCTGCTGGGAGAGGGCGGCCAAGAGGCCCGCGTCGCCCACCCGCTGCCTGGCCACCGCGATGCCCACGGGGATCGAACCTGCGACCAAAACTGACCGATTCGTTTTCTCGCCAATGGTACTGATCGATCGTGGCGATGGAATGGATGAAATGACCATTGATTATTATGATTAAGATTTGAAATTTTTGATTCATCACTTGATTACGGCTTGTCTATTAATACCCGTTTGAACAAGTTTGCAAAAATATCTCGTTGATTTTAAAGAAAGTAAATTCAATTTTGAAGATGCACGTGATTTTAATTGTTTTCTTTTTTATTTTATACTTTACTTGAAAAAAAAAATACTTTCTAAATTGTTCTTATTTAGTCTAAACTACGTTATTCAATTGGGTTTTAGTATCCTTTGTCAATTTTGAAACTTTTTTTTTTTTTTTTTTATTACAATAAATTATAGCGCCCGTAAATCACGTATCAGGATATTATAAAATCGTATTTGTAGAAAATTCTCTATTCAAATAGCGGAGTGGTCGTCAAGAGGAAATTGCTCAGTCAGATGGTGCACTCTTGAAGTGCTGACTGCCTGGTAATTAATAAATGAAACATGCTCATTCAGCCGATATAATTGATATGTATGGGGCGTGTTACCGTTGTTGAGGGAGGCGGGTATGGGCGGCATGGCGGGCTGGTCGGGCTTGTTGCCGGGCGAGGCCTGCTCCAGCTTGACGGCGACCAGCTCGGACACGTGCACGTGGTGCGGCTCCCGCTTCACCTGCACGTGCACGTTCTGCGCGTTGAGGCCCAGCCACGTCACGGGGTTGGTGCGGCTGCACCCGCCCTCCCCCGTCACCACCTGGACACGAATCCCCGCACCGATTAGCTGAGCCCCGATGGCCAGAAGCTCTAGCGGACACGTCAGCTTACCTTTTTCGGAGAGTTGGTGAGGCACGTGTTGCAGCCGCGTTTCGCCTGCTCCGTCTTAATAGTGAGCGGCTGCATCACTCCCAAGCCGTCCAACAGTTGGCGCTGGTCACCAGGGCAGCAGAGAGGCTCCGGCATGCAGCTCTTTCCCATCTTTGCCTCTTCCATTTTGTTGGGATCCCTGTTAATTTAATCATCATCATCATGAGACGTCCATTGCTGCACATCCCCAAGGGTTTCCACGGCTGTAGGTTTTTTGTCGACTTCCTGCGATCTTTACCAGATCGTCGGGCCACCTTGTGGAAGCCTGCCAACGCTTTAATTTGATTTTATTTCGATCCATATTTAACGTTGAAATAGTTATCTCCTCACGCAAACAACCTAAATTAGCTTTCAACTATATACATTATGAATAATCCACACTAATACGGCTTTAATAATCTTTAAAGCGTCAACTTAAGTTGACTAAGAAATTATAACTAGTAGTCTATGCTCAGTAGCGCGTCATAATTCATTAGGATGATAATTTGTCCAAAACTGTGATCGTACAATAAGAATCAATCAAAGAATACTGAATACTGTGACTCATATAAATTTTATTACAATATACTCTAATGAGTATAAAATTCCACCAAAGGAATTGAAAACGAAGCAATTACTTTAAAACAATTTTGATTAGTGCGAATATACACTACTCAAAACAAAATAAGGGCCACCTGTGTATTTAAACTTAAATGCTATCTATTTCATGGAACCAATTATAATCCGTAATCTTCATTGTACAGTAAAAAGATACCATGTGGTCTTAGTTTTGACCTTGCAACACAGAAAACCATAAACGATATGTGTCGTCGATTTTAATTGTTGACTTCACATAGTTTCTCACACGGTCACGCGCTTTCGTTCTTTTTCACTCAACAAATAAAAACTATCGATTAACTTTCAAAGCCACATAGAAAGACCATCGAAGTTTTTGTCGGGCAGCATAATAGGGTGGCAGCGTGTTCGTTGCAGTCGGTGGCATTCCATTCCTTGTAGGCGGTCGATGGCGATGGCCGATATCATTTCCCAGAAGGCCGCGAGCCTCGCTGTCACCTTGTCTGCGCATCAATGCTCATGTGACGCGAAGCTGAATATTTTAATTATTAAGATGTCTTTTAGATATGATGTCCGGATAGATCACATACATAGTTCATCTTGATTGAATGCTAGAGCAGATTAGTTATAAAAACAGTAGAAAAGCTAGCTTTTTAATGTTTTTTTTTTTTTTTAATAAAAAAATAATAAAAAGAGAATTAAATCCAAAATAGTAACAGCCTATATATGTACTACTGCTGGGCACATGTCTCCTTTATACAGAGGGT
>DWHQ01001389.1:0-10932 GCA_018247955.1 Eurytides marcellus marcellus | reverse complement strand
TAATAGTATATTTATAATTAAATAATAATGTAATAATCGAAGTGCCTGTCCGTAACAGCACAGTACCACACAAAACCTGCTTGGCACTGTGCTGCTCAATAATTACGCTCCCAATATTACCACGCAAACAGAAACACTTAGGATTGTACTGTTTATAATGCTTTGTAGTTTTAAACTACATCTATAAACCTAGTGTGGGCACGCATCAGCTTCTAAAGTTTGCAAAATGTCAGTGTAATGTTTTTGCGTTTGGGTTTAACCGAAGGTTGATTGAAAACATAAAATTTTAGTCATTTAGTAATTTTAGTACTTAGTCATTTAGTCAGGTTCACAATTTCACCAGGTTTTATTTATACAAAAAGTACAAGAATTAACATTGGATTAAATGATATGTGATATCGATAACCTAAAATTTCAATATTAAGATTTTATTTGTCTTGTTATTGTTTTTTGTTAGAGACAAATGTAAATTTTTAATAGTCAAGGTAAATCCACTAGTTACTATATTCCAATGCGTTTTAGACGATAACAAGCATAAATATATATGATTTCTTAAAACAAGTGGAAAAATTAATAGAAGTTTGTTTATGTTTTGTATGAAATCATGATTGCTCTACTAGTTGTACGAATTTTACATCGAGGTGATTTTGATTTGAGTTTTATTGCGTGAGACGGAAATGATTGCGCATCAGCACAAAATAATCGATTGTCACCACTAGCGTTCCCTCAATTTTCTGTTGTTGTTTTTTCTTTTCCCTTTTTTTTTATTTTTACTCAAAAGTTACTATAATTAAACATATAAAGTTTTATACATAAATCATTTTAACAACGCTAGAATAACGTGCGCATTTCTTACCGTTTTATTTAGGAAGTTTAAATTGTTATAATGTTCATACCAAGTCCTTGTCTGCGTAAAACTTCTTTATTATGTGATAAAACGTTTTAACACTTTAACTCTGTAACTCATTCTTGACTGGTTATTAAAATTTCATAAAACTTCGTGCAAGAAACAAAACTTTTGAGTTGTTTAATTAAGAAATATATAACTTCAAGTAATATCTCGTGCCTTATTACTATATATTACCTAAGTAAAAACTTTTGGAGGCGTTTTCTTGTTCGGTAAATGCATCTCAATCATCTTACCATCAATAGTACATACATAAAAGCTTTTTTTAGAATTTTTTGCCTTGACTACAAGTATTTCGATTAAATTTCGCCCGACCTTTGAAACATGATTTATAATCTAAAGTGGTTGAAAATTGACCTTGGTAGTTTGACTTGAGATTGCCAAATGTTACCAAAACGCTTCTATTATCTTAAAAGTAATTTTATGGTGGTTACAGATGTAACCATATACAGATGTAATAAACTAACATTGAAGTTATACTTTTTAGCTATATTTCCCCTTTTCATTATATGGAATCGGTGTAACAACGGTATTTAGTTATTTTAAATATATAAAAAGGGTCTAATTTTGAATAAAATACTATACAACAAACCGTCAATGATTTCTTGTCTCTTTCGTGTTACGTTCAAAAAGGTGGAGGTTAAATATGTCAAATCTTTATTGAACGTATATGTCACATAACCTTGCACATTTACTTACGAATAAATGTTTAAAAAAAGATTTATTTTTTAGAATTTACGGGGACATTGTACTTTGTTTAAATGAAACCAAACGGACAATCCACGTATTTGAAATACTGGGTAATTTGATTACAATATTACGTAAAATTTATTTTTTTAACAGGTTCTTTAATATTCTTCCAATTATATCTGATATTAATCCAGAATAAATACTTTCAAAACGCTTAGTCAAACTAGTCAGACTAGTCAGACTGAGAAATTGGTAGAAAATTAGCCAAACTATTGTTAAAGGTTCAGTCAGGTTACAGCAAAGGCAAAATAAAACAAAAAGTATAAATTAATAAAATAAATACTGAAATTTTTTCGAAGATCCACTTACTCCTCACTTCAAAAGAAAACTCACACCGTATTCATTGAGATGTATCTGTGTTCTTTTATATGACACCATTTGAAATGTGTTTACGAACAGACTTTTATTCGTTTAAAGAGTTATCCCTCGGGTGCCGTCATGAGATTATCTGCTTCTTTACGGCTAAGAGGACAGTATGGCAATAGCAAGAAATCTTAAAAAACAAATGCAATTTCTTTACAAAAAATACGACTAATTTTTACGTTTACTGTTCATTGCTATTATATTTTCAAAGGGTTTATTTGCTGCGTTATTATTTTCTCCGTTATTTACCCAATATTTATTTCTTTGTAAACTGCACGGTGAAAAGATTACAATGTTTTTTGCTTTCTATCATTGTTTATTTTTGAGTTTTTTCTTTATCTGAAAATATTTCACCCATCAACTTTTGTTACATAGGTACCTATTGTATTTGAAATCAAAGACAATATAACTATGCAAGATTATGCAAGTCTATGATGATGGGGTGGATTCACACCACAATGTTTACATACTCTGGGATCTGTCATTCCTTATCGACCTTTTTAGCTCAAGTGTCTGACAAACTACGAGAGTTTTACATTTATTGTAACTGTTAACAGCCTCAAAGTATAATAAATAAAACAACATACTATCTAGATAACAATATATTTTTGTCATCAACGACAAACTTAACAACAGACTACAACACAGATCTTGTCAATCGGCGCGAAGTGAATTTTTAATTAAAATTCAGGGATTCCGAAATATTTACTAACACATTGTTTCACTTGGTTAAGAACAATTCAAGTAAACTATTTGCATGCGTGTCGCATAGCATAAAGTCGAACTGAATGCAAAAAAGTAATGGACGGCTCGGAAATACTAGTGCAATAGGCTGCCTACAGAATCAGTTTATAAATCATCCCTGAAAACATTGGTATGTTGTTGGGAATTAAATTAAGTATATTAAAATTCAAAATTAATGTTAATAAAATGTACAAGTTACATAAATAGGTAAATATATTCTCGTTATAATATTAAAACATTACTTTTCATTTTTTCCTACATTAACATTGCTTTTAGTTATATTGATTGATAAGTAGATAAAACAATTGACTTAAATATGGCTTAGCTAACGCCGAGCCGTAAAATTATCGACATAGGGTTTTTATTTTAAATAACTTAATAATATACAGTTTTTTTATGCAATTTGTTAGCAAAGTGAAGTATAATTAATCGTAAATATATTAGCGGACTATTAATTAATTTTGACAGACATATACCGTTTTAATGGATATTAAAATATAGATATAACAGAGAGGTAACGGTGCGCTGTAATCTCAAGCTATTTATACAAATCAAAGCACTAATAATTTAATATAGAAATTCGGCAACTTCAAAATAACTATTTTAAATCAGGTTTTGGAAAAACTTAATACAGTCGCATTTCATAAAGAAAGTATACAACATTGATAATCTACGAATACTGTGTATCCGATAGTTTATTAACATTCGAAAGGTATCTGTATCAAATCCTTAAATTAGAAGCGCATTCCGTGAAGTTACTATGTATAAAGTACACGTACCTAGATACAGAATTATCAACGCTATTAAGATGTTTATTTCAATATATTCTGGCTTTAAATACAATAGTTAAGGAAATGTTAAATGCTTTTTGGCACTAACTTTTTTTAAATATTTGTATAAATTCTATTTTACAATACATTCGGATATTTACATCTGAAGGGAAGATACACTTTATGATATTTACATCGGTACAATGGATTATATAAGTTAAATGATTGACTTAAACATTGGTTAAATATATTATTATGTAATGTAGTTTCTTACTTTTATAAGTTACAATTGCGGAAACGTGTATAATATCTACAGCAGTATATATATATATTTGTAAGCTTTAGCGACAACCACATTTATATATATTTTAATTTGAAGTTACATTTGTGCATAAAAATATTGCAGACAGTAAGCCGATAAATAATCATCATTATTGCAGTTAGAAGTTGCTAAGCGCAATAATTACGATCGTCATTGTCTACAATATCTGTATCGCATCGACTAATCTAACATAACATCGATTATATTGCACACATTCAATAAAAATACTATGTATACTTACTATAAAATAAAAGAGTGGGCTATAATCCCTCTCCGCCATAATTTCCTTAACTCACCGCATACCTACCAATGGAATGACATGTCTGGCGCACCTTCGATTTGTTATAAACTCTCTAAGCTGACTGATCCGTTTAAACAAACACTAAATATTTACGTCTTGTTAATGAAGTTATCAAAAAAAGTATAAAATTGTCTCCTATTAGCTTGAATTTGCTACGATGAGACTACAATTTTTAAATTTCTATCATGTTAAAGAATCTACGCTGTCAGTTCTTTGCAGCAACTCAAATTTACGCTGTACACTTCATAAATAAACAACGGGAGTAAACACAAATCAAAAGAGCGTTGTAAACGTGCTGTCATTAGAAATTGATCTATAACGTATTAAACAAACTAAACATACAATTATAGGCACTCTATCATATCCAACCAATTTCGTATAAAATATATATAAGTTACAGAACACAAGAAAAAAACAGCCGGCTTAGGAGCGCGCCGCGTGCTTCAAGCTCTGCTCTACATGTGACGACAATGATACGGTTTCAGAACTACCGCCGGTACAACGATCTGCGATGAGATGCCTACTGCAAGCCCCCGTGGAACTCACGAACACATGCAATTTCCATGGCACATGGATGACGATCGCAAGTGAAGTGAAAGTGTATGATTTCGCCGATAGTAAAAGTTGCTACTAGTGAAGAACTACTATGAAAAATGAACTGTTAGTTTAGAACGTTCCGAATCTGATTACCTTTTCATAGCACCAATGCCAATCTATCAAATATTAGCACAATTCGTTTCGAAATAAACAATAAGATCTATGTTATCGTCATCTTTTACAACTCTAGATCTATTAAATTAGGTGCCGAATCTTCCCTACGAATTGATCTACCAGAACAAGTTTTAACTTTCGTGAATTTAGAGTACAATAATGATTTATTATAGTTCATACTTTTTGAAAATTTTGTAACAATATTCAGTCATTGACTACTGTTAAATTTGATGGATCGCTACTTTCTAGGAAAAATGATCAAAAATTTAGGCACTACCCAAAAAGATTCCCTTGCTAACAATCGGGATGGTTGCTTTTGGAATTAATTTACATTCACCTCTCGGGTAGTGCAATATACAAATTACGTTTCACTCGTTTTTAGAAAATTTAAGTTGGTTTACATTAAAATTTATTTGCCTCCCTTGTGCCATTAGTTTTGTATAGCCATATGTGACACCTGCTCGAAATCGCCGCTTACTTCTATTCCCATATCAGTCCGTTGTAACGTCAGGTTTGAAAAGTTCGTAACGTTAACCGTCGATCGAGTCTTCCGTGTAGAGCGGAACGCACTTTCGCCTGCCCTCCCGACAACTCCCGACCGGTTACCTCACTAAGGTGTGCAACACGATAATGAGGGTACATCGACGGTGAAGAGCGAGAGAGCATGAACCGGTAGTGCGCTCAGAAGAGCATGTGGCAGCGCAGGTTGGAGTTGGCTATTCCGTGGTGTGCGCGGTGAGGTCGACCCCCGGCGTCGCGTTGCCCAACGCGGCCGGAGGGTCGCTGGCGGGGAGGGAAAGTAGATGTTAGGCCTCCAGGAAAATTAGCGCGGTTGGCTTTGGTTCCAGGTTGGATTTCTTCGCTTCGACCACGAGAAACTCGATTTCCTGCGAATAATATATTTTGTGTATAATTATCTACTATGATACCCGTGGTTTCACTGCCCGGGATATAAAGTATGTGAATCTCCGTCCCTTTTCTTAGAAAGTAAAGTGAAGAGACGAGTAAGTCGTGCGCCTGATGGGAAGCGACACGTCTCCTCATAACAACACAGCGTCATACAGAATCTGTTTAGCCCTTCGCTGCGTATCGTTACCGAAAGATTTAGCATGTTATATATCTATGCCCAGTAATTAAACATGGAAATATTGCCAAACTTTATCGAAACACTTATTACTTACATATTACTGCTTGGCGGTTAAATACCTGGCAGTGCAGTGGTACCACCCCAAGTGGGCCCTACTAAGGGAACTACAACTATGTCACAAATAATACCGTTTATTGCTCCGGCGTGTTATTCACGACATATTTTCGTATACGTTCAGATTTGTGATATTAAAAAGGGTGTGGTTTAAAACATTTATTTTTAGCGTATTATTCCACTGTTTAAACACTGTTTAAAGTACTGTAACATTTTAAAAGCTTTTTTACTTTGTACTCTAAACAAGATTACTAATAAATTATAAGTGTAATGAAAAGAATTCAAATAGAAAGACGTGTCAAGTAGATAAAGTATAAATATAAGCTAAAAATCAATAATTGTAACAGTATTCAAAAAAACATATAATCAAAAATTACATAAGGGTATTTCGCGATATTTAAAGAAGGGGTATTCGTTCTTATAGACCCAAAAATATTCATTTCACGAACAAGTAGGCCTCTTTGCAGGTGTCAACTCTCCATGTATTACAAGTTTTTGCGTAACATGTAGGACGGCCCGGTGGATCGACCTCCATTCACTTTAATCTGCTTATTCTAATCATACGCACAACTTAATGCCGACGTTAGAATATTTTATGCGAATTCGCAATTCATCTGATGTTAATTTTTGCCACTGCCTATAAATACGCGTAACAACCGGAGGATGTACATAGATGAGTTGCCCAAATTTTCTTAAATCAATTATTAGAGTTTAATTAACTCTTGCTACACAATGTGCAGTAGTGTTTTCTGTGGTACTTCCGACCGAGATGGGGAGCCATTTGGTTTCGAAAACATTATTTTGATGACAGCATTGCAGAGCTATGCCGGTTAAGACGTATTGATTGAATTGAAACCGAAACGAGCAGTAAATTTGATGATTTATGATATCCTATAGAGCATAGATTCGTAGCGGGCGCTGGAACTGGCGGAGAAGGAGAGAGAGAGAATTAATTTTTAATTTGTTTTTAATAATATAAGGCAGACAGACATATAAAATGGGTATCATTAATTATGACGTAAAAGGGGGCGTTGGATTTTTTTTTCGTGTAAAAGCGCCTCCTTTACACAAAAAAAAATCCATAAAAGGTTGGGAACCTATGCTATAGACAGTTTAATGAAGAGAGACAAGATGAGTAAATTACTATAAGAGTAAGCGAAGTACAAGTGCTCTTATAGAATAGCACAGTGTTTTGAAATAACTAAAAAGTTCCCAGTTGCTTTTGACTCTGAATTGCGCTCGTCACCCGGGTATGTAAAATGCAATTTCTGTGCGTTCAATTTCTCAGGAAACAAGATCCGTTGACAACGTGGTAATGCATGATTTTTATAACATAGTAGTTTCTGCTATACGAAGTACAGTCCATCTGAGAAACCCTAATCCTTTTTCTTTAAGTTTAAGGTACGGGAAAAGCAAGACGTGCGCTTGATGATAAGTGACACGCTTTCCCACGCTAGTCCGGCCGGTCAGCTATTCAGAAATACTCATAATTATTAAGCTTACAGGTTTATCTTTCTGAGCGAAAGACTCCGCTATAAGCCGCGCTACGTCCTGGTGCTGCATGCCTTCCACTCGGTGCCCATCCACCGCCAAAATAAGCTGGCCCACCTCCAACCCGCCGGCTTCGTAAGCCGCACCATGCTCCTGAAAGATGTGAAACACGAAATTGTACAAACATCTCGAACTTTAACAACATTAATATGAAAACATATGATATGAATAAATTTGTAATCGTTACGTTTTATTTTATTACCACATCACATATTGCTGCTACATATTTTATTTGTAAAGATTAGAAGTTATTAGCATTTTGATACAATGATATATACAATATTTTGAAGATTGTTAATATCTTTGTATTACAAAATATTCAAAAACCATTTGGAACAAAAAAAAATGCCCTATGACTTCTTGACTAATTTAATTTGTTCAGATAGTACCGCGTTTTATTTAAAATAAAAAACACTACTCATCGTTTTGCATACTTTAAAGCGTTAAATAAGTGTATACGTTAAGATATAAAGAACCTTAACCTTTTAAGCTTATAAGCCTCTTAATTTTAGCTCTTTTTAAAACCAAATTTCTACGATTCCTGCAAATTGATTTTCGAACTCACGTGTATGTTTATTATTCTCGGTAGCGGATGCTTAGTGTTGGCACCGCCTTCAATGGCGATGCCCAGAATCGGTTTTGTCTTCTTCACGGTGATGTGCAAGTTGCCATGATGATCGGGCACCACCCTCGCCGCCCTATTCTCATCCAGTTGCGATTCGCCGTGTTGAAGACGTTGCATAGATTGGTGCCGTCGCATGCCTCCCCGTTCGTCTAACAGAGCACCCCCTTCCTCCTTCATATCGAAGCTTCTGGACAACTTATGGGCCAACTCCTGCAATCCATTACACATCCTAAAACAATCTCCCTATAAGATCCCTAACATCAATATTCAGAAGGCGATGCCTCGAGAGGATCATGAAATCAATGCGTACTACCCGGGTATGCCTGCCGTGAACAACAGCAGCGGATATTACTTTAATAATACCTAGTATCTAACTATACCACATCCATACTAATAACTGGAAAGCTACGGCTCTAATAGCAGCAAATTTTGAATTAGCCTCTAATTACGGTTGAGTGCTCTAAGAATAATTGCGGACTGTGTAGCTGGATGGCATAGGACGGTAGATTGGATAGTAATGTATAGGGACTGGGACGTGGCCGGCGCAGCTCTTAAGACCTTGTGACTCTCAGTTACAACCGTGTAAGTGACTTGTATACTCGAATGTGTCGAGAAGCTGTTAGTGAGATGTGAGCTGGAGGCTTGGAATCATGCGTATCGATCACTCGGTGGCGTGGTACTAAGGTCTTTTGTTACCAGTGTTCGAAATGTCATAAAGGGCGTCGGCCCGATCTGTTAGACACGTATATACGCACACAATTACGTACTGTCAAACGGAAATCATTATGCAAAATAAATACAATTTACAATAAATCAAAAATAACGACCCAATTCGACACATATAAATAAAGTAAGTTATGTTTTGTCATTTGTTGTTATAAATAATAATAATTTGCGCTTACGTTGACATGCACTATCTCTCAAATGTCCTACGGTAATTGCTTGGGATATTGGAACAAGTCATTCGCGATGAATTTTACGACTACACTGGGAGTATTATTCAGTCATGCAACACGTTATAACTCGACCCAATCATTTTACTTCTACAAACTAATGAAGTAACCAGTATGGCTAAATTTTGACATGTGCTATCTACTCTTGTACTTTTATGAAATAAAGGTACAGTTTTCGAAGTACAAAACGAAGCTGTTAAGAGAAATGAAATTCCAAAAAAAAAAAATAAAGTGCAACCGTAATTAATGTGAATAAACATACAATAATCAAAAATAACGAACTATAATAATATATATAAACACCAAGCAATCAATTTGGATTGAAGCGTATAATTCCAATTGAAATTAATTGTTTAAAAAAAAAGTAAAAAAAAATTGAACAATATATATATATTATGTTTTTGTTAACATCGTGCAAAAGTAAGAATCGTCAATGTGCTAGGACTGTCCGCCCGCTCCGTCGGCGTAGGCCGGGCCACTTACTAGAGGTCGTCCCCAGTACCACGACTTTACTTTCTGCGTCCAGCCACCGAGTGATGAGCGCAGGCCCTCGAGATAGCCGCACTGAAACATCACTCTCGCTCAGCACCATACCAACTAACAGGCGAGCGCCCGGCGACGCACCCTCCTAACCTTCTTGCCAATTCAAGCCAGCGGCTTCACAAACATCGTATTAGCAAACGTAAACGCTGCGAAGAATTTAAATAATTTACAACAATCTGATCAACTACGGGGCTCTGTTTAAATTCAGCTCTTTAGGCTTAGAACATAATGGATCAATCTTAAGTTATTATTAATGTTACTCTTTATGTGTATGAGAAGTAGCAATAACTATAGCTAGCCTACTAAAACTCGTTTCTGCGTTCAAAATAAGTTGGGCTAAGCAGTATGTAAAAGTTTATGCTATTGATACTTACGGTAGACTTAATTACTAAGGAACAACAACCCTAGAGTAAAGGATCTATATTTCATACTTGCAATGTTTTGATTTTATTGATCATTGCTTTTGTATACATACCTGATCCTATTTGTCGTGAAGGGATGCATGTAATAAAATGAAATAAAAGGAATAAGATTTTTTAGTATTATTATAAAGTTAGGTGACAAGACGGGTAAGTTCAATGCCTGGTGACGAGAGGATAGTCCATAACAACACAGTACCGCTAATTTCAGAACTAACAATTTCAAACATTTTGGTTACGAGCTGCGCTTATCGACCTAATACAATTAGGTCGATAAGCGCAAAGACTTTCTCTAATGTACTCGTAATATCTGTCTCGTTGAAATAAAGCCCTTTAAACTAGAGCACACTAATATATATACAACACACAATAGTTGTACAACTGTCAATAGTTCGCACAATTAAAATACAATTACAACACAATATATCACAATTAAAATGTTCCAGTTTTAAATCAAATTCTATCAGGATTTATCGTATCGGATTTCTATGCCGCATCTCATGTCTGGTGTCGTAAGTAAATCCTGTTACATTGACTATAGAGTAACGAAGAACTGCACTTTATGGTGTTTTTTATGAGTTTTGAAATAATTTCAATTATTAAAAATAGTGATAGCACATTTCATAGAACGTTTTCTTTCTGGTGTCGCGATAAGTTATAAATAAATAGTTTATGCCGTAACATTCTAATCTTGAAATTTACTGAATCCGCGCGTGATTTAGCATCAAAAAAGCAAACTTTCACGTCTTATTTTATAGGGCAAAATTAATAA
>DWHQ01001388.1:0-10933 GCA_018247955.1 Eurytides marcellus marcellus | reverse complement strand
GAAGAAATTAAGTATAGAGAAAGTAGTGTAAAGCGACGAATAGTGTTGTAAATAGTGTGAAAATTAAGTTGGACTTTAGTGGACATTTTAAATAAATTCTGTACCATCAAAGCATCTAATTTATTCCAATCCCGAACTCAAGCTCGTAATATTATAAAATAAATAAAATACTGGTAACTTTAAGAAAATATTTTTTGAGAAGCGAAATCATGTTGATCTATTAGAGGATAACAAAATAAAAATAAAATAATAATATAATAAATTCACAGAATCACTTAGCGGCGGCCTCAGGAAAATGGGGAAAAGCTGCAGGCGTTGGACGTATACGGCGAATACCAGTTTTCTCAAAGCTTTATAACATTGAAAGGAAATATTTTAGACGAAGACATATTTAATGGTACTAAAATAAAAAGGTTTAAGTAGCACATTTATAAGTTAGCTTAATCAAACTGTTAACTAAAAAACATCAAGCTATAGTTAGTTTTGAAATCGAAAGGCTCCTTAGTTCGTTAAGAGTTTTATATTTAAACTAAAGAAATGAAAGAATTTTTTTGATATTCTAAGATTTGGGTAGGATAAGGTTATCTAGATAATTACACAGTACTCAATGTAAAAGCAATATACATGCAAAATAAAAAGTCTGATACATATGAGTGAAATTTAATGTCTTTGAGATCTTGTCGTCTTGTTGTACTAATATTTGTATAATATATGTAAAAAGGTAATATTTGTATTAATATACTTAAATTTGGAGACATGGATAATAATGAAGATCAAATTGAAGTAACCGTTAGTTACTTCATTAAAACCGTAAAATGCTATGACATGATAATTTTTAATTATCTTAGTTGGATATAAAAAAGGAATTTGTAAGATTAAAACGATAACTTTTAATATCCAGTATGCATGCTTTTGAAAATATTATTTTATACAAGTACCATAATATGCCAAACCTTGTACTATATTATTGTCATGTCAATTATAAAACGTATAAGGAATATAAATGTGACCCCAAAGTTTCGTGCTGATTCTTCTCTGAACAGGTCTAATTTTGTGAACAGGTAGTATTTTTTCTTTGATATTCGTAAGTTTAACTGTTTATACAAGTGTAAATTGAATAGAATATTTTATTTTAACTTTGACTTTCTATAGATATATATATATATACTTTGACTTTATATAGATATGTTATGTGGTATGACTTTATTGCAGAATCCGCTTTGGAAAGACCACAGCGTTGTTAGTTATTCTCCCGCTACGCCGTAGTGTGCAAGCATGTGCAAGCTTGTCCGTTTTTTCGATGTGAAAGTTTCGTTAATCAGAGAAATGACTATTTTATATTTATATTCCATGATTGACAAGCGTGTCACTTAATTAAAAAAAAAAATATTTTCATTCCGTGACAATGTCTCCATTCTATTTACATTTTTTCAAAATGTGGTTTGCGAAGACGAAGTTTGTTACATTACTGTCATATATAATTTATACTTATATAAAAATATGGTCGAGAGAGGTAAGGTTCATTAAAAGGTTACCTGAGTTACGTGTATTTTACATGAAGCTCAGGCAACCTTTTTTGTTGCATGTTGAGACAACTTCAATTTTAAATTTATAACCTTCACGGTCACGGGTCAGTCTGCCTTTTCTTTTCTCTAATTGTTAAGGCATAAATAATAAATTTTTAAACCAACGATGGGATAATCTTATAAAGACCTTCAATGTCCCTTGGTTTCTATCATTTTTTTTATTTGAAAATAGTAAATAGAATTAATATGTGAAAGAATAGAGTAATAGTGTGGTAGTGCATTAATTAGATATACGATGATGTATTTTTGATGATGTATTTTTTTTGATTGATGTATTTTTTGGTAATTTCTCTTAGTTTCAAAAGCTACAATTCAGGTAGCCACTGAAAATAATTACAGTATCTTTGTTGTGGTATGACGTTTGGATCTCTCGTATACATAGTTTAAATATATATCTATAGACATAGTTTAAATTAGTTGATTTTATATAAACCGCGATTACATATGCGACACAGCGGCGTAATTGTTATGCAAATAATTTATTTGCGTTTTGAAAATTTATTGCGCCATTATTCATAGGACTAATAATATTATTAATTACCGAATATTTGCATATTGCCAGAGTTATAATAAATATGCAGTATTTTAGGCACCCGCCATTTTGTCTCCTCTTAAGATTTTGTTTTAGTTAAACTTATCAACTATTTTAATTAACATCGCTATTATTTTTTTTTACGAAAAGTACTAAAAAAAGTTGGTAAGCATATTTAGTAATAACCTAAATAAATAATGAACTTAAAGCAGTAAACTTTTTCAGTAAGAACTTGTTAAAAATTAAATGTCGGATCTTTCGCCTTAAAGTTTTTCAAATTCAGTGCTACGTTATCTGTCACACAGAGACGCAGTTTCGCATTACTACAAGAGACAGTGTCGCGCGATAAATATAAATCCGACTATAAACCACTGCGGAAGCGATAGCGTAACTGAATGAAAAGGTATTATTTTTTACCAATATTATGAAATGAAAAATTATATGATCTTTTGTAATCAATATACCTAACGATATTTTATATCCATTTAGTCTTTCGTACTAACAAACTACTGTTGCCCCAATAAAACAGAAGAAAAATAGTTTTTTAATTAAAAAAAAAAAGAACTACTTGGATATAAATATATTAGAAATAATTTGTCTGTAGAATTTGTACACAATATAGTGTTTTTTTTAGGGAACCAAATGACGAGATGAGAAAGCGTAACATTTGTCAACACACGTTAAAACTGTTTGATTCTGCGCTGCTTTCATTTCATTTTTATAAGATGCTTTATTTCTTACGCTGGCAATATTGCTCGCTAAACCGAAACACAGTCATGCTCGGAAACAACTACTAAGTAGCAAAAAGTTACTTCCAAAAATAAATTTAGTTTGTCGTTAAAAATTATTATGAAAACGCGAAAAAAATTAACTAGAAAAAATGTTTAGCTATCATTTACCATTTAAATGTTGAAACCTTTTATTACCGCTGTACATTGGTCGAAGCGACAATATCGGTTTGCTTGAACTGAAGCAACAAGAAACTCAATAAGTTAACTCTTGGATAGAGTATTTACTTTGATATAGGAGAGTTTATAATGAAATATGTGTGTATGTAGTGAGTTTGAGTTCATAGAATTTACGGTGACAGATCAAGGAGTCTTTAAGTACTAAGTTCGAAGTTTCCGCCAAAATTTTGGACCTCTGCTACTTACTGACACTTACTAGCATTCTTATCGGACGAACTTGTCCAAACACTAAACGATATTCCTTTTTGACATTTTTTGGCCCGACCGTAAGTTCGAGATTGATATAGACATTCATTCATTCATTCATTCATACAGGTTCATTGCGATAAATATGAAAAATTAATAACAATCATGACCTCTTAGATCTCCTCTCGACTCCTCTCGATTCCACTGATCTGAACTGAAATAATAAACTGTGTGTACATGATATATCACAGGCTACAATATTTATAGACACAAATGAACTTGTTTTCCTTAACTTTAAATAATGTGAAGTCTCATCACGGTTTCTATGCCATCACGTCTAGTCTAGATACAAGTCCCTAGATGACGTTCATAAATAGCCAAGGCCAACTTTTGATATGCCCATCCGAAGCACTCTCTCACTCGCTTTCTCTTTTTATCTGACAGGCCAGCCCGTAATATTCTAATGCAATTAGGAAGAAACTTCATGTGTCATATAAATCAATGGTTGATATAGGGATTACAGTAAGCAAAATTAAATTACAATGTGAAGAAAGTTGTATTCTCTAGGACTAAATGTGAGCGATAAAAAGACATTTACTCGGTTCCGTTCGGTTTGTAACGAAGGCGGTTCAAATAGACACGGGAAGGCCGGTTTATGGTTAGCGGTTCATCTAGCTTAAGGTAAGCTTTACCAACAAATGTTGGTAAAGGTTAATTTTATTTTAAATAAATAGTGTGTCTTTGGCACGGTTTCCGACACGGAGCTAGTACTGTGGGGTATAACGTAGCCCCGTACCCATGGCTGCGGGTGAAGACTTCAACGAATACGAAGGCAAAAATTTGTATGGCGGAGCAGGTGGCGTAGGCGGAGCAAGCATAAACTCGAGCACTCAAGCGCTTCAACAGGAACCGGTTCATTAAACTTCGGATCAGCTAATAAGATACTTTTTGGAATTTTCTGATTATGTATGCAGACGGGGATCTTAGGAATGTCATTAGTTAGTTGATCAAGGATGCAGCATGATAGTTGGACTTGGAGAGAACCATAGATTGCTTTGAAGTGAGCATAACAACTTTCTGATAATTTGCTATATATATTGTTACCTATTCCTGTTGCATTTAATTGAGCTAATAAATTACATATTAAAACCTAATTTTCCTTCAATTCATCAATTTCTCACTTATATGTTGTGTTATTTTCGGAATTTATTTTTAACTACAACTTTTGTTAAAATCATCAGTTTTAATCTGCAACATTTAACCTTAAGAATGGCATATAACCATCAACTTAATTTTGCAATGATGTTGGCATGATATCAAGCTAATGGTATCTGTCATTATCTTTTTTATAATAAATACGGAGACTTTAATTGTTAGTTTTCAAACTCTGATCTCAAAATTAATGCGATTTAAAATAAGACTGCAGACTGGACTGTAGATGATTGTTGGTGTTTGAAATTAGCCATGCATTTCATCAAGGGTTTATAGACAAGTTTTTCTAAAAACGCGTTAATAAGTTATTGGGGGACTATTTTGCCGGAAAAATAATTTTGCGTGTTTGCCTGGGAAAACATTGTATCATACAACAGTATGTAAGCATTGTTACGTTTTGATTTGAAATGCGACGTTTTCTAAGAAATTACTGGGCATAGAGATACAACATTTTTATCCGCATGAGAAACGCAAGAAGTTATGTATCGCGTGAAAGTGCTTTGAATGCTCTAAATTCGCTGAGAGAGTTCTACTTAAAACGGCTCAAACTATGACCTATTTGAGATTAACGCGCACGAAAGCGTTATTTATCTTGAATATCTTTAGCAAGCCGTGGCAACTTATTGGCCCAGCGCTCATCTTTAAGTCAATATACTCGATCAATCTAAGCTCAAATCCCAGTATTGACATCATGAATTTCTTAATTTGTAATTCCATCCATTTTAAGTGCCGAAAAAATAACAGAAAACACCGTCATTAAACCAGCATTTTTACGTTTAAGAAACTATAAAAAATACTTCTAAGATATATGAAGTGCGACAATCCGCGTGGGGCCGTTAACGCTCTGTACTCTAACTTTAAACCCTCTGTACCTGTACAGAGGGTATATTACTATTTACTAACTAACGTTTAGCTGAATCCATTAGGGTTAGACTTTAGTAATATATTGATTTTACGTAATTCAAACGTTGGCCGAAGATATAAGAGAATTTCCCTTTGACGGGTTCCCGTATTGTCGTGGCAGAGGAGTTCTTGTTGTCCGTGATTTGGTAACCCACGGTGAAGGCTAGAGGAATTACATGACTGGCCCGTGGTGTAAAACTGGCCAGAGAAAGCGCTCCGAGTGGGCTCTTGGAGTCCACTTTGTATGCGCCTTAGAGGAGGCTGCGAGGGACGGGGTAAGAGTGGTGTGTTGCCACAATTCTCTGTTCTCTGGAGCTGAGGTGGATCGCAGGGTAAGAAAAGTTTCGGTATTGAGTACGCCGCTCACCCTATCCTCTGCGATTGAGTTGGGCCACACCACTAATGCGGCGTGGGGGAAGAGGAGTTGTGGCAGGACGATGCGCGTTCTCTCTACCCATCGCGACCGAAAAATGGTAAGCAGTAGAGCCCAATACCAGGTCCGCGGCCTGGAGCCGGAAATCCGATCACTTTTGGGCCCACGCTCAAAAGTAACAGGCCAGTTTCCAGTCTAGCTACCATAGCCTTCGACTAACGGACCCCCCCGAGCCGAAGTAGGCCAGTTCCTCCTCGTAATGCCTTCCAGCGTGTCTGGCCTGTAAAGAGGGGGAAAAGGGATGTGTGCATCCCGACGGTGTATTTTGTATATAATGAAAACGATGCTGGTTCTTGAAATAGCTAAGCGAGTTGAAATAGTTGGAATAAACATAATAGCAGTGTATAGGCAATGTGTGTGGCAAGTCTTGTGATTAAAACAATGGCGTAAGTAGATAACTTGTACAATATGTACGTGCTCAGCGCATTTGACTAATTTAATCCACACCTACCGCAAACTTCCATTAGTGTTTACTTGCGTAATTTATGAAATTGAATTGAACTCAATTATTATTTGTTTACAACACGATATTTAGATTCCATTCAATTAATTCACTTGGAAATTGCATCGCTATGTTCCGTATTAACATTAAAACCAGTATATTTAATTTCATATGAAATGTAAACAAATATTAAGTAAATCAAGTAAGTAATCAAGTCAATACTAAATAAGTTTGAGGATTAATTTTAGATAAAATATATACATATAATTTTATGATAGTAATAGTATGATTAGAAATAAAATAAAATATTATTAACGTCGTTTTTTTACGCTAAATATACTTATTCAGCGTAAAAAAATATTTATGACTAAGCATGATATCGATACCAACCTTATAATAATAAGTGTAATAGACATTATATAATAGTGGTATAATATACCATAGTATAGTATGGTAATACATGATTTTCTTAAATTTGAGTTGAGTTGAGTCCATGAATGTAATATTGTTACATAGCCTTTTTTAAAAAGTCATTTGATAGTAACATCATTGCGTGTACTCTTAATGTGACAAATCGCAACTTATCGAAAAGAAATGCTAAAGGACCGTTGTGGTGGACTCTAGGTACATTAAGAAGGCAATCCAACTAACCTCACCGATTATTTTTAAGCGCAGATTGATTCTTGAAATCGGTGTGAGCCATAATGTTTATTTAAATTCTTACAACTGTACATACTCGTATGTACAAGTATATATGTATATGTCTTATCTTGACTGACGTTGATGCTTTTAGCCTATGCAGCCCCGGAGAATATAAAGCTTCATCGGATCACGGCTTCATCGGATCACAGCTTCTCTGGATCACCTATGTACATGTGCAGTGCATACTTTACTAATTTTTCTTTAAATTTATTTTATGAATTATAGACAAAAATACCAATTTCCTAATTTTTCAAAGGCTCTAAATTAAGTATGACATTTAAATACCCATTATATTATATTGACTTGAGATCTGTAAGCAATCGCTAGGTGCAATGATTTCTTATTTTTAAGTCTTCAAAATGAAAGGGCCAGCATTCTTTAAGAAAAGTTAATTTTTTTGGGCTCTTCTGATAAATATTTTTCTATACTCTGACCTTTGTAAATAGGTCGAAGTCATTCAGTAGAAGAATCCATATTATAATTTATTTAGCTGTTTATCTATCTTTTTTGTCAAAACTTTTACATGTTTAAAAAAAATATATTGTAAAATACTTTTCAATAAACGTACCAGCTCTATTATTTTTTTAAGAATTGAATTTACTTTTACCTTATTCTGTAGGTATATAAGTATGGCCTATTACTGTGATAAATGATATATGTGTAAACAACATTTTTATAAGATAATGGAAGTGCGCAGTGTACACAAAAAAAGGTCAAATAATTTTATAAATTGAGGAAAATAATCATAATAAATGTGAATGGTTCTTCAACTCACTTGTATTCTATTATATTTCGATATTACATTGAATAAATGTTATTCGATTGAGGATAAAACATAAGATTAAAACTTGTATATAACTAGTCGGGTCATAAGTTCTGTCACATGTTTGTTATTGCGGTAACTATTTATATACCAAAAGGAACTTACTAAAACATAGATTCTTATGCTAACTAAGCTTATTCAAAATGACCTCTGCGGTTTTGAAAACAAACCTTCAACCTGCACGGTCAGTCGTCTATAGCAGTACGAACGAGGTCCATATCAATATGGGCGGCTGCTTTGATTAAGGATGCCTAGAGTGACTCCAAATAAGGATGAGGCTTTGATCAGGCCTTTTCATCCTTTTACGACTTTCTCACATTAATCCCAATCAGTTAAGCCCAAATATGAGACAGCCAGCCAAACCATAAGTGACGATGGAAAATGGCCTCGCTGGACACGTGGAATGCGCCTTACCAGATTGTTTATTATAGCTTACCTTCATGGTAAAATTTTTATCGTACCACTTCGTTCGTACCAAGTCAACAAAACACGCGATCTCTTCAATTTCAGATCCATTACACGCGCATTCAAACCATGTCCTCTTTATCTTCGATAAGCTCGAAACACTAACAGCCTCACTTATAAAAACCGTCTAATCATCTTCTTAGCAGCTAATTGGTTACTCACTACTTAAGTCCTTAAGCAATGATTTAAAAATTTCTACTCATAAACGGTAATTAAGTGTGTCTTAACTAATGAATGGATAATAACCCAAAAAATACTTTACTCTGTAAATTCTGCCAAATGTTGACAACATAAACATTTTTTTCACGTTCATTTACAACGTGGATAATAGCAATATTCTACCACTAAAAAAATCAGCTGTCGGTGTCTATTAATAGATTGTATTTTGGCATTGTTATTGTTTCGGTATTAAAATCTGCATGTTTTCTTTGTTAAATTGGTATCTTTGTTTGAAATCTTTATCAAATCTAGCATCGGATCCTTTTTTGTATTGTATAATTTACGTTTTCTAACTGCCCGTGTTCTTATTCTAATACAAGGAATATTAGAATGAGGACACAGACAGTTAGAAAACGTAAATTATATTTCTATACATTATGAAACGCACTCAATGCATTTAAATTACTTTCTTCAAAAAGTTCCATTTTATTAAATTATTTTCAATCCACAACAACAAACTCGAACCAGAAAACTTATAACAACGGACGACACAAGGAAAAAAGTTAATCATTGAGTTCAGCCATACAGATATAACAACACAACAGTTCGATCAGTTCATAGATTTGGATTTAGAGAATAAATAGCACCGACATGCAACAGCTGGACACACAATCAGCCGCCATTTTGTTACTTATAGCGTCTTAAACATGGGTTGTCCGTTGAATAATTTGACAGCTTCTTTAAGACGTTACTAAGCAACTGATTAGAGATAAACAACGTTTATAAGTAATAAATTTTCCTAAATGGCTGTTAAGCATGAGTTAAATTTTAAGTAACGTTTATAAGTAAGGCTGATAGTTTTTAATCACATTAAACCTTTTACACGATTTAACGAGTATTACCGATTTATTTTTAAAACTAGCTTTTGAATCCTCTGTAAACGGGCGTGACGTGAATTATTTTATAACTTATACATTTATATATCTAGATTTAAAAAAAATCAGTCAATTGCGACCAGAAGCTAGTGACCCGATAATAATTTATATTAAATTAGATAAGCGAATTGCTTGATGAACCCTTTAGCACAGTTGCTAAGCTATTGGCTTCGACGTTGCAAGTCGTGGGTTCGATTCCCACCCGGGATAAATATTTTTACGAACTACAGTTCTGGACTACAGATGATTGTTCTGGATCTGAGCGTTTGTCTTTGTGAAATTTATGTATGTAAATTCCATTGTAGCATTTCTACATAATATTTCTAACTTACAACGACGGCAGCGTTTTTTTTTTAATAAAAGATAATAAAAGGAATAACAAATCTCGTTTACGTTATTTTCAAAAATTGTCGTGTAAAAGTAAAATTAAGATAAACATAAGACTGTTTTGAAACCAACGAAATAATGTTAACCAAGAAGCTTAACATATTTATAATAGCCGCAGCGAATTGAAAGTTTAAAAGAGTAAGTTAAGTCGCGTTGAAGCGAACTCCTCGAGACCCGCCTTGTAAAATCGCATGAATATTCTATCAAATTTTAACAATGCCCTATTCTGCCGGAGTTCTTTTACAACAAAGTTTATTTGAATAATCTCAAAAATAAAAAAAAAGGAGATTAGAAACTCAATATCTAATTTCACCAACACACAACACGACAAACTGTCAGCTACCATTGCTTCTATTTAAATGGCTGGCAATCAACTACCGCTTGACAATGCTCTCTTCTGCTGAAATTCTTTTATAACAAAGCTTATTTTACTATCTACATCTTGCATATTCTTCAAAAAAATGGAGATAAAAATACGTGTGCGTCGCAGGACGCCCAAAAAAAGTGATAACGTCAATCTGCCAGAAGCCAGACAGACTGGCGCCGTTACGCGTTACGTTACGAAGCGGTTTACCCTCCCGTAAAAAGTTATCACTTCAAAAAAAAAACGTAACATCACCACAATACACCACTACATACAACGACAAACTGTCAGATATCACCGCTTCCATTTAGATGGCTGGGAATCCATTACCGTGCGTTTTTCTTGACGTTCATTTCGTTTCATTTTCGTGTCCCATGTGCAGAGACTTGTGGAATAAGTTGTCGCCAGCTGTATTTCCCGACTGATATAACTTAGGATCGGCATTGGCATTTGCAAGTCCTCTTTTATGTGCTTTTGCTGTTAAAAAAAAGATATAAATATCTTGTCTTGGCATTTTATTTACATAAATTTCACACAGACAGAAGCCCAGATCCGGGACAACTATCTATAGTTCGTATAAATATTTGTCCCGGGTGGGAATCGAACCCACGACCTGCGACGTCGAAGCCAATTGCTTAGCAACTGCGCTAAACAGGTCAGCTTTAATGTTGAAAATGTCCATGGGCAGCGGTACCATCAGGTAAGCGATCAGTCGCTTGCTAGTATGGTAAAAATTAAAAAAAAATTCATGCAACTAAGGCTCTTCCACATGAAACTTTGCGTAAACCGTAAAAAAAATAAAGGAAATAATCATTGAATAATTAATCCACCAAGAC
>DWHQ01001387.1:0-10935 GCA_018247955.1 Eurytides marcellus marcellus | reverse complement strand
CTCTATATTTATGTGTTATGTATTGTCAGTTATATTAATATTAATGATAAAACCAGAGAAACAATAATCAAAAATGCACGCCGCATGCAGCGCACAGTTTATTATCTATCCTAAAGTATTATCAAAGATTTTAAAGACTCAAGCAAAAATAAGGTTAATATAGAACGTGAATCATTGGTATAGTTTGTTTCATATCAGGGCTTTCCAATACTTAACCAGATGCCCTTTTTTGTCAAGATTTAATAAAAATATCTTTAAAATATCTTTTTTTGTTAAGAGTAAATGTTAACATATTAGATACATTATAACATGAGCATGAATTTTATCGATTGTCTATCTTTTTTCTTTCATAAGTGTACTACTGACTTTAATATTTGAATAAATTTATTACAGTTACTAAGTTTAACAAGCAAGGTAAAATTGGCAATAATTTTTTTAAAACAGATGATGAAAGACATTTTAGACCCAGAATATTGTTCATTTTTTTATATCTATTGTTATTTTGCGCCGTCTCGTAATATTATAATACGTTTCAAAGTATAATATCTTATAAAACCATAATAACGGTGAAGCTCTCTTTTAATAAAAATAATGCACTTTGTAACATGATGATATAATATCGAATACATAGATAAGATGACTAAAATATAACTACAAATATGAACATACCATCAGCTACAATATAATTATATATAATTATAAGTTCTTTGAGGATTCCGTGATAATAAGAAGAGGTTGAAGTATGAGTAAGAAGTACAGCCATTACATCGTTCTAATTCTATGAAATTGCTTTTAACCCACATAAGGGAGGGGCATGTGCTGAAATGTAATTTTTCGTTTTACTCTGAAGTGTCACGGAGCCATCGCAGTCTAAAGAACATTACGCTTGGGAAATCTGCGGCGGTCTTTACATCACATCCGCTGCTGTATACGTTGTTAGAAGTTGTTCGTAAAAAGATTTATGTAACATAAAAATTGATTCGGTAAAAAACTTACTATAAGTGACAGTCAAAGCGAAGAAGCTTTTAATAGTCATTAAGCATGTAATGCCATTATAATAATTGCAATACGGATATTAAAAAGTTCTAAGATGAAAATTGTAAGGTACAAGTATTCAGTGGCTGTTACATCCCATAGGACATTGGTTGATACACATCGATTGCTTATGTGGTAATATATGGTTTATCTTCTTTTAAGTTATAAAATGTTATAACGGACACATCGTTTGTTACAATTTTAACAGGTTTCCGACTTGCTCGTCTATTCTATTCACTTAATTCCACAAAAAAAGCATTTATCAACTTGACGTTGAACGCTGTCAGTAATTAAATCAAAAATGTATCAAGATCAAGCAGCATCTGTGAAAAAACACAATGCGTTTTATACAGATGTTGTATGGCAATAACATTTGTATTTTTAGGGAGTTCTATAACTAACCTTGTACTTTATACTTTATGTGACGTCTGAATCCCTGTGAGGCTCCGGAATTCAAACTTTATGTAAGTTAGACTTGAAACGCGCATATGTACATAAAAAAATAAGGTTAATATATAACACACAACCTGCTGCAATAAATCGTCGAATTTAAAATTACATAAATAATTAAAAAAAAACTGCAATATTTATTTTGTAACAGGCTTATCTTATCTCAAATTTATTCTCTATCACCTCGCTTTAACAAAACAAAGATAAACAGAGAGGGTTTTGATTTCATCGAAATTAATTTCAGACTAGCTACTAGAAATAACCAATTCCGAAGCTAAAATTACCAGCAAGATTTTAACTTGTTGAGTAGTTTCTGTTTGCGTTTTATCGGGGCGCTCGGAAGTTTATTAGTTGGTATAAATAGTCCGTGTTTGTTGCCTTAGAAAATACGATGAGATTCAAGTTAACGTTGCCTTAAGAAAACACTTCCTTTAGCATTTGTAGTTTTTATTTTATATTAAGCGATGTATTTCTTTTCTGTAATCTCTTCATAATGTGTTTACATTGTTTCCGTGATTACTTACGTGTAACGGTGGAGATATTAACGAGTTCTGATTCGTCGAGTCAAAATTAAATTAGGGTTTATAAAAGAATTGTTATACTGATACAGAACATGTTATTAATTCATTAATACTGATAAGCGTAATTGCAAATCTCATTACGTTGCGATTTTAACGTTAAATTGATGTGATTTTGACAATATCTTTTAATATTTACTACTAATTCTTACAACTTAACAAAACAGGATATTTGAGAATTTAATGATATCAAGCATGCGTTAGTGTGAACTGTAACCGCTTTAAGATAGTCAATTAAATCATTGTTTACTTATTGTTATTTTGATATGGCTGCTTAACTTTTTATCTAAAATATGCAAAGTAACAACCCATTCGCAAGTCCTTTGATGTTGCGAATGCCCATGGTCAGCTGTGATCGCTTACCATCAGCTGAGTCGCTGGCTCGTTTGCTTCCTACTTCATAAAAATAGGAAATGATGTCAAAAGACAATAGGAGTAGATTCTCCATAATATCATTTTTAAAAGGCAACATTTATTCAAAATCCATATTCGATATCTTTATAATAATATTCAAATGCAGTAGAATATCGCAAACGTGACCTTTTAAGCGAATTTTTCTATTCTATAAATTGAAAACGTGCTCAACTGCTAGCTTGCGTAATGATATTGAGTTGAGGATTTCAATATAATGTGTGTATGAAAGTTACATGGTAACAGATTTCATTGTGTGAACTGGTTCAGTTTGTGTTTCACTTATGGTAGAATAATAATTTAAAGGCGACAAGATAGATTCAAAAATAATAAAATATTTTAAAAATAACTTTCTACTCGGTGTATGTTGCAAATGGCTACATTGCTTTTAAAGTGATTTTTGCATGTCCTAGGCGGCACTGTGAAGATTATTTGCTATTTAATTATTCTTATAAGTTCTTGTATTCTTTAGTGTAAATACCATCTCAAGGTATCTCCCATGGATTTCCACATTTGACGGGGAATATCATCTATCGCTTATATAGTTTTTTTATTCCTCATTAAAGGCTTATATTATAATATCATTTCTTTGTTTTGACTTTTTGTCTTTCATGTTTTACAAGTATAGGTTACAAAAAGAAGATTTTGTTTAAAAATTGTACGTATTCATTATGTTTGTTGTTTTTCTTGTGTATTAGTTACGTTTATATATTATAAATTTGAATTTGATTGTGGAGTTAAAGCGTTAAAGAATTTTACTCACATTACTTCACAAATTATGACAATAACTTCAGGCCATCTGCGCTAAGAGTAGATTAAAATTTAGATGCCTATGGGTCGACGGAGCCTTTTAAACAGTAGTTATGGGAGGCATATGAGTTGTATGGTATTGATTGGAATTTATCTGTTTTGAAATTTACTGCTATCTATTTTGCTACGAGAACAATATTAATAATAAATTGTAGCCAAAATTTGTTTATAACTTTATGGAATCAATAGTCTATAAATCTTTATTACCCTTGGAAAAATCGATAAGTGAGCAGGTTGATATTAAATTGAAACCTACCACTCATAAATCGAGAATGACATCTGCAAATTAAAGATATTTAATTTATTCCCTGACGTAATAACATTAAAAACCTCATTGGAATTTCTTTTAACGAACACCAATTTAACTTGCAAATGTTTCATCCGTTGCAAATGTACACAGAATTGCAAAAGTTTTTGCGCCGATTTCGGTTATTTTAAAGAGCGTATACGCAAATTACGTTTCCTTTTTTAAACGAATGTGCGAATCTTTTGAAAAAATACTGCGACCTTTAGCAGAAAAAAAAGCCGAAGGTAAGGAATGTGGTTTTTATATTTGCAATATAAAAATTCCATATCGTTTCTATATGGCTTTTTTATTTGATTTCATTTGCGCTTAACTGATCTCAGAAACTAAACCTCAAGAAATGAACTTACTTTCCTGTTATATTAATAACTGCTCGGAAGTCCTTCTCTATGGAAATTAACCAATAATATTTTCTGAGAATCAAAATCATAATTTTAATGAGGCCATAAAGTATTATAACTGACCATATGGAGATTAATGTTTAGCATCTAATAATCTGATCTGCAATAGCAAAACACAGTTATCGCCATATAGTATTAGTATGAAAAAGAAACACAAAAGTATTATGTTAAATGTGTAAGTAGGGTCGGTCACAATTTCCCAGAATTCTTAACAACAGGCAATGGTACTCGAATAATAAAGTAAAATAGCAACAGCAAAACGTTCAAGCGTACTTTTATTGTAGAACTGTTTAAACTGAGCAATAAAGATGAAACGCTTCATTTTATTCGAAACGGAAGGCGGACTTTTACGTACAGAGGGTTCAGTGGCCGTGAACAATTGGTAGTTTGTGTCAGAACATAAATAATATATAATATTGAATAGTCTTCCCCGTTTTGTTCCCATTGAGCGTAATGACACCGAAGTGATGCGGTGCTCTCAATGGTGCCGCAATATTACGAGAAATGTTGAACTGTCGCATATTATTATTTTAAGAATACAAAGACAACTATTACTTTATTTTTTAACTACATAATGTTATTACCCATAACTGAACAAGGACAATAGGTGGCAATAATCTGACTCAATCCTCAATCATGTGACTACTATACATCCTATCTTTAGTATTTTTTGATCATTGATTCCGAACAGTATGCCACTTTTATATAACGTGATGCGTCATTATGCAACGCATGACGTTATATTAATCGGGATCGCACCTGATTAAATTATGTAAGAAAAATATTAAAATTAAAAGCGTAATATAACGCATCATTTAAACAATAACATAAAAATGACAACGTAATGTGCTGAACTACGTTCTGGTTACAGAATAGCGTACTCCGGGCAATAAAAACGCGAAGCTTCGGTTTATTCGGAACGGAAGGCAGACTTAAATGCACATAGTGTTCGGTACTCGTAAACAATTGGGGCTTTGAGTCGGAATACAATATGAACTGTGCAAGCAAGAACAATATAAATACTAGTAACATTTCGAGTCTTTAAAAGTATCAACTTAAAAGTTTATTTCTCTAAAGAGATCATGCAGCGTCTTAATATTTGCAGTTTATCTGAAGCTTTAGCTTGTAGCTTAATATTCATATTAAAATGAACATAATAAGCAATATAAAAGGGCTATAAATTTTCCTTTGGTTGACTTTATTTTAGCAGGTTATTGCCAATTCATAAAGCAATAGCGGTATTAATTAATAAGTATTGCGTCAGAATTGCAATAGCTCTATAAATTTAAATATTTTGTCAGAAATAAGTTGCCTGAGTGAATTTTTTAATCCTCCACAAAAAGCAGGATATTTTAAGTTAACATGAGTATCGTATTGACTTTAGAAGAAGTTAAGAGAATCTGTTCAGCCGCTTAAAAATCATCTACTATTGTCGAGTATACAAGCAACTCGCGGGTCTCGTGTAAATTGATAATCTCATTTTTTTATAATCTTTTTAATGTAGTTTTACAAACACTTCGATTTAACAATATGTGCTGTATTAGTGTCACGTAGTTGCAATGTGTTCGAGTAGGGATCAAAGGGTTCACGCTTGAGTTTCACAACACGTTTGCTGATACGACCAGTTTTATTTTCAATTCTTATTCACTGCTTCATTTTCTCTAGTAATTGATGTTGTTGAATTATGTTACTATAAGAAAGAACGTATAGTTATACAAACGTAATAATATATTATTCTTTCTCTGATTGAATTTGTAAACTCATAATTAAATCTTTATTTATAATATGGAAACGAAAAATTGGGAATTTAATTGATTGAGTTAGAGGTATAAGAATACTTTTTTCAAAGAATACCTATATCTCTGTAATTATTGCATAATACATAATTTGAATATGTCATTTATATAAAACAAATTGTGTTATTGAAATAGGAATTGTGATTCTTTCCCCGTGTCACTGACAAAAGCTTATGTAACAGCTCCTTTACAGGATAAGACTAAGTCAGCTTAATAATGTATCTGCCAGTAACTTAAGTAAAATACTTCTACGGAAATTGGGGGTTAAATTTTTCGTTCACGGTGCTCAAATGCTTGTTAAACGAAAAAAATGTATTTAAATTCATTACTTACTAGTATAATAATGCTTTATTCTGTTCAAATTATACTAATTTAAAGTCCCCACGTTTTGAACACTACAGAGTCCATGATCACGGGAAAGACTAAGATGATTGACATCCTGATGCCATAGTTGATCCGGGTTACCCTCAAAACTTTTAAATATGTATGTTTTATCCATAGTCACTAAACTTTTCTACAGTTTTATTTTAATTTTAATTTAAATAGTTCTATTTGAATCACGTGTTTTTAATATTATGACAAAAATTTTCTTATACAGTATTCACGTTCCGGGAAATGTACTAGCAACATAGCACCGGGCCTAAATATGAATAACCCCATTAATAATTAATAAGCAGTTTTAGGAAAATAATTAGATTATATTCCCAAAGTTTTTTCAATCATAATTTCTAAAAAGACGTACAAGACTTCTTTAATTTGTGACTTGATAATTGTCTGTGGAAAATTGCAGCATTATTGAAGAAAACGTACGATGAGAATATAAAAAGATAAATTTCATTTTATATTCATTATCCCAGCTGCACCTTATAAATATAAACGGGCTGCAGTTTTGTTCTTGCTTCGTAGTAAGTCGGCGAAGCTAATTGAGTTTAAACTTTAATCTTCAGTTATGAGAGAGATTTTTTATATTTTGTAAAAACCTCTGTGTTTAAAAAATAGTCGGTTATAATTTAAAGGAAATACATTTATTATGTTTAGTTAATTTTTTGGACGAAGTTATTATTTTTCACAGTTTAAGGTACTGAATTAAAAAGATAAAAGTTAAAGTTCTTTTCGTATGGCTAAGTGCAAGTAATATTATATGTGAAAGTCGGGTGCCAGATGGTTAGTGACATGCGCTCATAACATATTGCCATATAGTGCTTTGTTCGTGCAGCACTGTTCGGCTCTACGCTGCCCAGGGGTGTAAAATGTAAATTTAAATGCCCAATACTTTCTCTGAGGTGATCCGATGAAGTTTTATAGAGCCGCATAGGCTAAAAGCATCAACATCAGTTAAGATAAGATACTTTCTCTGGTAACGTGGCTTGTCAAACCAGAGTACAGTAACCTTGCGACTTATTTAATACTTTGCGGTAAAATAACCGGCAATGGTGTAGTACTTCTCCAGATTGGGGTTTGTTACAGACGCCGATCACTAAAATAAATAAAATAGCTATTCCCATAATACACAATAAAGTTCTTATTCATTTTTATCACATATTTTTAGCATACATTATATATATGAGGTTTATCACATAAACGATAAGTTGCCTTTGGTTATTGTTAAAATAAAACTTCTTTTAAATTAATATATCTTTTACTTCGCACTAGAGAATGAACTCAATTAACAAGCTAGTGTTTGCATAAGTGCATGAAACAATGCAGTTTTTCAGTTAGCGCTTATTAAACTGAATATTTTAATTTTATATCAGAATTAAAAAAAAATATTGCTTTTACAAATTTTGCACTTTATATACTTTAAATTTTAAACGAGTAAGAAAAAAGATGTGGTCAAGTTACCAAAAATAATTTGCTTATTCAATTATTAGCTGTCTTATATTTTTATGATTGATGTTAAATTGTAAACAAATCAAGAAAAAGAGGGAGCTGTATTCTGTATGTCCGTTACCTTAAAATATGAGAACAGCTGAACGAATTTCAATAGCAATAATGCCATGCGAACACAAATATAATGTTATATCATTGCATAGCGGCTTTGTAAGCTTAAAAACTAAATTTTCGTCGGTGTGATTATTATGTTGAATATTATAAGTTATGAGCCACTTTCCGATTGGGGGCCTATGACTTTAATTATTTTCTTGATTCTTTTTTCAAATCTCATAATACAGTTTTGCGAAACATACGTACCCAATAAAAGACAGTTTAAAGTGTGTCATAAAAGTAGAAACCTTGGTTTTATTCCGAACGGCGAGCCACTTTAAGCGTCTTGAGTATTCAACGGCTGTAAACAATAAATGTCAGAGGAGACTGTACGTTTCAACTGAAATTACAAATGTGTTTTCGTATTTCCTGCACGTGCGACATATCTGAAGGCCTGTAATTTTTAAAGTGAAGGCGTAGACAGTGAAGCCTTTTATAATTTTTTATTAAATAAACTATAATGTTAGAAATCTAATTTTGCGTCTATTTTTTTCAAAACTTTGTTTCGGTGCCGTTAATAACAATTATCTGAAACCGATGCAAATTACTGCTATATAGACTTAAAATATTTTTGACTCGTTTTTTCCCACGTATCTGGTAAACTGCTTACTATGAAAAATGTAAATTAATACAGTAAAAGCTATACACTTGCCTTAAAGGCAATTTCTCTGAAGTTGTGCAGAGGAACAGATGTTAGCAAATAACATGACCACTTCTTTGTGTCGTTTACGTTTTACTATCGTGAGTGCAGCATTTTTCGTTGAATCGAAGGGAATATCAACAACAAAAGGATAGAGATCTGTTTCGCGTTTTTGAGCCATACGGTAGGATAGGTAGGTTAAAATTTTTAATTATGTAACTTTGGTGTTAAACTGTGCGAGAACAATCTATCAGTTGGGAAACCGAATACTAGATTGGCTATAAAAATATTAGGTTCAATAACTATTCTTTTTCTTCACCTCTCTCACTAGTTTAAAAAGAAACAAGATGGAATTCACAGTAACATTCTAAATATGGCATTAGTAGCAGGAGAAGCAAGGATTATAGCTAGAGCTATTCTTGCTGCTGAAGTTTTCTACTAAATGAACCGCCTTTAGACAAATAGTAATGAAAATTTAAATTCTATATGTAAACGTTGTAAAATGTAATCTCTTATTTATGCCAAATCCTTACGCTGCTGGAATTACAGGCTTAATTAACATTTATATGGCGTAATTTTTTTGGAGATATTGTTATAATTATTCTAATAAAATAATGGCTTAATTTAAATATTAGTATTTTTTGTCAATATATTTGAATAAAAAATTAAAAAAAAATTGTAAAAAGTGCTTTTGTAATTATCTCTTAAACGTATTTCGACAAGAAGCGCGAGTATTCACATTCACCGTGTTAAAGTGTCCTTTCTGCGTTCATTTGGTACGGCCTTCAGATCATCGGTTGGGTAAGTGTACTCAAAAACAAAAATCAGTGGGGAAAAAAAAAACACCTACTCAAATTAGTACTAAGGCCACAGTAAATTCTGTTGAGCCACCAAACGCCAGTTCATCGATGGTTACCTATCATTAAGCTCATAAGAGTGCTTCAAAGTAATATAAATCACTGTTGTAATGCTCAGCAGCCTCTTATGCAAAGCATTATTGAAGAAAGTTGGGCTTTTGGAATAATGGCAAAGCCCTACTCCATACCAGACCTACAGTGTTTTGGTGTTAATTCCGCAGGTAGCTACTGAGCCCAAATTATCGTCAAACCACTGGGCAGATGGAGAGGGCATCCCACCCTGCACATTACTAGAAAAGGGACAAGGTGTACAACAATAATAATAATAATAACACATTTTTTTTCGGACCGTTTTCCATAGATGTTAGCAATAAAAAATATAATAGAAACTTAAGACCTAGGTTAGTACTTTATAAACAAACAATTTCAACACATTTTAGTAATAATAATAATAACGAATTAAAAAATAAACTACATTGGCCTTATTTACGCCTTCCTGTTGCATCAGGAACCCACAAGTATGTGTGAACCCAATGCTGCAAAATTTGCGGGATTTTCAGATATAGTTTTCGGTTGGTTCTTCCGCGAAGTCTGCGTATTAGCGAGTCTACTTTTTTACGTATAACAGACTGAAAGCCATTCGTATGGTTTTCCAAAAATATACCCAACACACTACAAAACCGCGGTAGCCTCAACACCACCCTGAAGGCATTTTTGTTCTGAATCTGAAGCACATCAAAATACCTTTGCGTGTACCTGATCAACAAGTCGTACGTATACAAAGACTTATAATATGCCATAAAAAGGTTAATTTTATACAACGAACAAACCTGCGGGCTAGAATGTTACATCGAACTGTTAGAGCTCTTCTTCAGACAGACCTCATGTAAATTAGGATTTTCAATAAGACGCTGTTCAAACATACAGTCAAGCACCTTTTCTAGGATCGTAGAAAAGGATATAGAAGCTTTCCTTTTGCCACACGTCACCAGTTTGGGTTTTTAATTATTGGCATAACAACAGTTTTCATTACAGTGAGTACATGTTTTATACATGGATGATGCACGATGTATAAAACATGTTAAAGATACTCAGTGCTAAGTCTATCGTATGATTTTGTAAATTTTTGCAACAAAAGTTGGCTTCACTTCTGGGTTGGTTTTTTAATAAGGCAAATAATATCTTCGAAGTGGCGCTATACTCTTCCTTCCTTTTTTTTTGCGATTCCTTACGGCCTGCTCTATTAACGGAGTCGAAGAGTTCACATTGCGACCTCACAACAATAAACATTATCAACAAATTTAACCGTCAGTTTAAGTCGGTAGGAGTCCGAGATAGCCCATCTGTCCTGTAATATGATATAGGTGCTTTTATATCTGTTGCTATTTGAGTTCCCACAGAGTTTTTATTAGTTTGTATAAGTTGGTTTTGAATATTTTGTATATTTATATTTTTCTTCTTGTATGGGTTGTATATTGTTATAATTGTATATATTTTTTTTTGACGTTTTTATAATTTAAGCAATTGTAAATTTTATATCAATGTTGTGTACGTCTATAACTGGTTCTCACTTAATATTTCCAAAACTGAACGATTGGTTTATATAATTTTGAATGTGAGCACTGTTGATGTACCTTTTTAAATAAATAAATAAATATTTTGTATATTTT
>DWHQ01001386.1:0-10935 GCA_018247955.1 Eurytides marcellus marcellus | reverse complement strand
CTTCCGCGTTTCTACTGGTGAGTCTTTTCTCTCTCTCTCTCTCCTTCCCCTCCCTTTGCCTCCATTTCCTCCGTTCATCCCTCCCCCTCCCTCTCGGCAACGAATTTGCAAGTTCTGTAATGTTGCAAATGTCCATGGGCGGCGGTAATCACTTCGTTTGTCAGCCTACTCCATAAAAAAAAATGTTACTGATGAGCAGTTTATTGAAATCATGCGATGAATAGTCAACGACACGCTTGCCATTGATAACACAACTCTACATATTTTTTTTAAACTACACCAGTCGAAAACTACTTGGCACTGATAAGATGCCTAAGTTTGCCCTTTGCCCTATAATTATGATCATGTTGCCCTTTAAACCAGAACACAGTAATGTTTGCACACTTCTGCTTGGCGGTAAAAAGCTGGGAATACCACGACCATTGTTCAACCCAAAGTGTACTCCGCAATAGAGCCCAATCACTTTCTTATATAACGTGATTATCTTATTTAAGTTATGTGAAGAATCTCTTAAAGAGCGAGCATCGTTTGCCTCACTTTACGTTTCTAGCAAGAGCCGCCGCCTGGTACAACAATGTTTCGAATGTCACTTGAAATTAAAATGTTCTATATTAAAATTCTTAATAACATCTGTTTTGTTCCGATTTACTGCAACGATCTGAAATATACTCCATGAAATATACTAGTTTTAACAGACTAAGTGTCGGTTAAAATTAGTAAAGTTTTAACTATTTTAACTGGATTACAGTTGCAATTGGGTCAAATTCCGTATACGTAATGAATAATCGCTGTAATTTAAGTAAAATATTATTTTTGTTGCTAATGAACAATTTGCTTTAACACAGTTCCCCTAATGGAATCAATTAATAAAAGAAGCCAACTGACAGCTTTTATTAATGTACTTTTAATGGATAACAAAATCAGTCATTAAGAGAGAGCAATTTATTTATTCTGTAGACTTCACCTCGTTAAATAACATTCGGTTGGCAGTTGCTAAGCGAATCAATTCTGCGTGGTAGGTTCTGGGATCGACGGCATACCATGCAAAGAGCTATTCACTGATGGTAAGTGATAAAAACAGATAAGTTTTTGTTCATTCCCGAGGCAAAGTCGCCAGCAGTGTGTCGTCCTTTGAGTGTACGCAGATGAAAGATTATAACAAAATGTAGATTATGTGTACATAACCGTAGGGAATACAGATATTTAAATTGTCATAGGCATATTGAATAATGCTTCATAATAATCGTTACTTTAAATATCTATACTGCCTTTCGCACGAACGTGTTTGTAATTGTTCGTAATTCTAACTGAATTTAACATCAAGACCCAACTCTCCATTCTCTGCTTACGTAAAATAGTTGAGATTTTCGGTCACATCGCTAGAAAATACGGTTATAACCTAGAGCAACTGATGGTGGTAAAAGGTTAATGGTTACCGCTAAAGAGGTCAAAGTCCAACTAGACGATAATGATCAAGATCGCACATGCGGGGCCACCTGACTGCATGACGCACTAGATGCCAAGGCTTTCTTTGGCGGGCTGTAATTCAGGCACAAATGACGAGTCACCGTCAGCAAAATACCAAATTCTACGATAGCGAATCACGACCCTCAATGAGAAAAATGACGGGGGAAGGAGACATACAGAACCCCTACTTTAAACTTCGATTCAAATCAGCATAGTTTTTTTATATGCTGAATCTAGGGCTGAATCAACCCATAGGATTTAAGTTCTTATTTTTTCAAATTAGCAGTAATGCAGCGCCCGAAGGCATATGCTTACCACTGGCCATTGGCATTCTATCACCATAGATGACAGTTTCTTGTATTTACGCAAATACTGTATTCTATTAATTTTGTATTTCTAATCTTACAAATACAATTCGGTTCAATATTTGTGAGTAAATATAGTCTATGGGAGCAGAGTCAGAGACAAATTATTCTTTATACTATCCGGAAACTATTCTTTTAATAAATGACGTTATTACGGATTTTATCGCGTTTTACAATGTTATAGACTCCCTCCGTTTCTAATATACTTACAGCCTCAGCCATAACCAACCATCCCTATGCTTTATCAATTCACACCAGTCTACGCGTAGTCTATATATGTAGATGTTGTCTATATAGTTGGGTTCAATCCAACACTTGAAAACGTAGCATTTCGACGGTTTCAGAACCGTAGACCGCAAAATATGATTAATAAAATCCACTGCTAAGTACTAAAGCTAAAATGCTGACAGATCCCATAACTATGAATGCTGTAATATTTTGAAAATGCCATCAGTTCAAAACCAAATTAAACATATATTTATTTATCTGTATGTGTTACTTATGTGCTATTTCATATCTAAAGGTTCTGCAATGCCGTGCTGGTCATGTTACGGAAGTTTTTTAATAATTTACGTTTAAACTTCATACATTTATCATGTCCAAGCTCATTCGTTCTGCATACTTTTCTTGACCAGTAAAAGTGAGCACCGCGTTACGTTATATTTGGAGCTAATTTCTCATACCGATCGAAGCGAGCGCGCCAAGTACATTTTTCAGTTGTCCAACTGCCAAAAAGCATTACGAGAGCTGGCCGAAAACACGTGTGTGGAATTCAACTCACGCGTGTTTGTTTACGCCCGCCATTAATAACTGAGGTAGAATAAAATTAATATAGACATTAGAGCCGACGCCTTTCTCTCCGTGACCCCTTACCTTGACTCGCCGCGCCCTGCGGTCCGCATACCGTGTTACACGTCACTGCGCCTACGGGTCCTATACATTTGTTCTATATTTAATTGAATATCTAATTGTTATTTAAATGAAGGATTTCCGCTAGTCGACGGGACTGGCCGCTCGCATTCTTTCGTTGCACGCTCGCGGCTGAATTCCGTGTTCCATTTTCAAAGGTTTGCGATAAGTTTTTTTTTTGGCCATAATTCAACTGTAAAGTTTATATTTCCGAATTTATCTTTTAACCTGTACGGTGTTTTACATGCACTTAATTTCACTATTCTAATGCAGCTAAATTCAGGTATGACAATTTTGGTATGAATCTTTAATATATAGTGTAAAATGTCTCAAAACAGTGGTTCTACAAACGTTACAAATGTAAACGAAGAAAGTTTTAAGTGGTAGAATATTTTTTCTACGTACGCCAACATTTACACAAACTATTAAAATTATTATTTTTTCATAACCATATTAGCATAAATTGATCTAAATAACAAATGAAAAGTAAAAATATTATTTTAACGAGTTATTAATAATTCTTACAAACTGACTGCCGTGTACCTACAGCTATCCATCTTCTTCAGTTTTCGACTATACTCATTAGAATAATTTTAACGAGAAACGTTAAAATTATAAATTCGATTTTCTTTTTCCTCAGTATAAACTGTTATTTTACGATTACCTTATTAAGTACAAGATCGTTACCTCAATTATAAATAATCGATCTTAAATTTCACAATACCATAATCTTCGTTGACATTAATACATCCTTCCACAAAATATACGAGCAAGTAGCAAAAATATACTAAGTATTTAAATCAATCCAGTGTACAATCATTAATTTTAAAAACCGTAAGACCGCTGGCTCAAATGACTTTTTACCTTTTTACCATTAGAAAACTGTAAAAATTTAAATATCTAAGGTATAAGATAAGGAATTATAAATACACATTTCTACACTGTTTTAAAGAACCCGAATATTTATTTTCGATTTACCCTGTGGCATTGTCTTCAATGGTTTTTAACTTTGGTTTATAAGTTTTCGATTCGCACAAATGGATAGACTCATCGAGTAAAGTTCCTAGGTTTCACGCAAGATACGAGTCAAAAAAGGCATACGGGCGATTCGAGCCGGCCCATTCAGCAACAGGGGAAGCTGCCATGGGTCTACCACCGAAAAAATCGTGAAAGAGTCGTATTGCGTTAGATCAGTCACTGTGTACAAGGGGTGACTGCTTCACGTTCGCCAATCGCCTTTAAATCAAACCACATTAGCTCCCCGCGAACGGCCGCTCCAATCACATCGCAATGATTTAGTTTCAATATTCGCTGACGTCGCCGCAAATGCGGCTGTCCGCCGCCGAGTAATTTATGCGCGTCGCGCGATTGTTTATTATTGCACCGCTTATGTAATAAACTTGGGGTTCGTATGAAAATTTATTTTACGGCCACGAGGTGCTGTCGGTCGTTTTTGTTCAGCTACGATTGGAACGGAGCAAGTTGTAGCAAGACGCCTTGAGCGTTCTAACCTTATGAAATGACTACTGCTACTCGTAATTTTTGTACCAAAAATATCAAGATTATTGTTTAACGCGACTCAAAGATGTACATATGGTATAAGGAAATAAGAGTAAATAATAACTTAATGAAATTATAACTCAATTTGTTACATTATTGTATGCGCTCTCGTGTGATACATATACGTACGTGGATAAGTATTTACAGTAACCCCCCTATAACACGGTATTTGGTTCTGCGTTATACGAACATTCTGGTAAAACAGGCTCCTATTACCCCGTATCACAAGTTATGTACGAATGATTCACGTTTAACTTTTCCCGTTTAAGGGGGTTTTAATCGAATATTAAGGAAAAACTATGTTGATGAACGAAATATTTGGGTTTTATTAAAATGAAACTAAAAATGACACAATGACACAAAAATATCAAGATTAATGTTTGACACAAAATTTCTGTTGTTCGATCGTTCGTCAATGAAATGACCATCCCAAGTCCTTGGAATGTCAACTGTGGACTGTAGGCGCCTTAAAGTAAGGTAAACCTAAAATAATTAAACAAGCCATGGAAGAAAAAGAAATGGCATTTTAAAGTGTGAAGATCTTATCCATATTTCTATCTATACCTCTAACTTTCTGGCGTGAGTTAAACACTAGATTTTTTTTAAATTCTTAAACATTGGCAACTCTAACAGATTTGAATGCGTTGTCATTTGCAACAATGTTAGCCAGGTGTAAATCACAGTGTAGATTAGGAATAGGAATTTAATCCGGGGCACTAACATGAGATTAATAACAAGGGACTCCAACTCAGATATATACGAACATGACTGAATGAAACCATTTATATGCGGACAAATCGCAAAGTTTCGTAATATTTTAGTACGGCCTAAAATATACGCCCAACTTTCGACATATTGTTAAAAGGCGTTGACAAATTTTCAGATTTGTGTAATGCATAACGCAGTGTAAAATATAGTCCGTTATTACATTACCATAGCATTACATAATATCAGAAATATCTAGAAAAGCCTTGGAAATAAAAATAAAGTGGTTGTGCTGTCTGTAGCTATAACATATTAAAAATAGCTAATGTTAACACGACATGTTTAACACGGTACTAGTGAAAGCATATTTAAGTAAGGTCGGAGGTTCTAATGCTAAGAGTAGACCTATGGTGATATAATTTTTTACGTCACACGCCATGAAACTTTAATATTAATAGTATGATTTATATTAAATAAAAAAAAAAAACATTATATCCTTCTAAGTTTTTATTTCAATCACAACTCTTGACAAAAGTTTTTTTTTTTATTTACTTTACTTGATACGAAATTCTATTAGATCGTAGATAGGTTTTTTTTCATGTAAAGTGGTTTTTTCTTCTTGTGTAGACGGTAGTCCATAAATGGTTAGGAAGCTATGTTTTAGATTATGGAAAAGTAGTTATTTATTTGCATTATTTAAGTTTTCTGTTTCCGATTCTTTTATATTTAAGTTTTCTGTTAGAACTCTTGTTATATCCGCCGGGGACCACGTTGCCAGTAATTCAATCGCCAAGCAGTAAAGTGTAAGCATATTGTGTTCTGATGTAAAGGGCAGTGTTGCCAACGTGTTAATCATGTTGGCAACACTGCCCACCTGGGTATAGAAAAAAATATTTTCAATCTTTGGGTGGCGAACGGCATAGGATCAAGTCAATTCTGCGTATCGTCACTTTATCTCTTACATAAGAACTTTATCATTACTTTCGATGTGAATGTGTATATTTTCTAACATATCTTTTATATGAATTAAACTACATTTGACCGCGTTAATAAATAGCGCGTGTAAACATCAGCTTTATAAAGCTCTAAAATTAATGCCCCGCATTAAAATCATTTATGTAGGCAATTAATACGCGTTGGTGGTTTTAAAACAATCTCCATTCAGCTCTGTCCCGGGGCGATCGGTGGTGTTGCCCGGCAAATGGGCCGAGACACGCTATTCTACGGTCGTGTATGAATCGCCGACTAGAACAATTATCTGTAGTTCGTACAAATATTTGCTCCGGGTGGGAATCGAACCCACGACCTGCGACGCCGAAGCCACTGCGCCAAACGGGTCATCAAAGATGTACATATGGTATAAAAAAATAAGAGTAAATAATAACTTTAATGAAATTATAACTGAATTTGTTACATTATTGTAGCGCTCTCGTGTGATACATATACGTACGTGGATAAGTATACAGTAACCCCCCTATAACGCGGTAGATTGGTTCTGCGTTATAGGAAAACGCATTGTACGATCATTCTAGTAAAACGGGCACCTATGACCCCGTATCACAAGTTATGTACAAATGATTCATGTTTTACTTTTCCCGTTGAAGGGGGTTTTAATCGAATATTTAGGAAAAACTATGTTATGAACGAAATATCTGCGTTTTATCAAAATGAAACTAAGAACGATTTAAATAAAAAACTTATACATATGTAACTAAAAGCAGTTCTTTTTTTTGTATACAGATATGTTTGTGTTTGTCAAGAAATTTATTATTCTTAGGGAAAAATAAAAAAAATACGTGAAACCGCGATATGGACCTAGTGTTGTGAAATGACGAATACTCCCGTAATAGTAGTCGGGCCTCTAATAACAGTGTTTGGACTTGGAAATATTTAACACCGCGCCATACCAATGTACAATTTCACAGCTTAACTTTGTTTACTTATTTCAATAATAATGTACTGAACCAAGGCAGAAGTATCACCAAAAAAATACTTTTATCACAGTTATTATAACATGAAGACATCACTACGATTTATTTATTTTCAATCCCTATTAGATGTTAATAATTATATTGGATACTTACATCCTTCAGAATACTGGTGCTTTGTATATTTAACCGATTTTTTTTATCTTATTCAGTTCGACGATATAAAAGATTTCAACGAGCTGAGATCTCACAATGTCACTACTACATACACAAATAATTTATTTAACTTACTTTTCATTTACATTTAGTTTTTATCGTATACAATAACTGACTTCGAAATATAATGTGATACTTTATGACTTATATGAAATTATAATAGCGAAGTGGCAATTACGCAGACCAATAGGTTTTTGATAACATCACCATAAAAGTTTATTTATTGATTTATCCATCTAACATAACGTCATTTCAAATAATTGCTATCAATAAACTATAAAGAACTTTAAAATCGGTATAAAATTATTCATTAACTTAGCGTAATAGATGTAAATAAAATAGGTTTTTATTCGCTTTGTAAGTCAATGTTATTTCGAATCATAAGATCAAGGGACATTAAACTAACTCAGCAGGCCGGCCCAAGACCCACACATCGCTTGCTTTGGTACCATTAGAATCACTATCTACGCATTTGATCCTCAATCACCGGAGATAGAATCGCGCATATCTATGCAGCGTGTACCGGTGCAAGACCATTGCAACAATGTTAAAGCTCAATTAAAGTAATCAATGGGCACCAATTACCGATGGGGAGGGAAACACTGGAGTAATAAACTCGTTCGGCTAAGGGAACAGTTCAATGGGAAGTTAATGTCCGAGTCGCCTTTCCCGATGGTCAGTCGCTCATTCATGGCCATAGGGTTCGAATCAATCTCTATAAATACACCCCGGCATCGTCAGATATAATTACCTCCTTAAAGATGTTGCACAAGCGGCTGCGCGGTAATTACGTAGATAACTGTTTAAGATAGGGAAGTTAATAGTTTTTAGCATAAAGGTACAGTCTGTTCGATTGTTATTGAGATGTTAGGTTCAAGTAGAGACTTGTAGGGTCAATCGCGATGGGTTATCTAGTGTCAATATTTATTTTAATCTTAGTAATAAAATAATGTAAATGTCAATGTTACCTATTTCTCAGTATCGTCAGTATTCATTTTATTTATAATAAAAATATTGTACAAATGTTTCCTGCTAAATTTACCTAGTAATAATTGGGATACGTAATAATATTGCACGGGTAATACAAAGGCTGAAATAGACATCTTGGCGACAGCTATTTCTCGCCGTTTTTTTAGGTTTGATCCTAATACAAGACAAATATATGTGTGATCTAAAATATCAACTAAATAAAGAATAAAATGTTCACAAGTACGTTAGTACTGATTTCATACTTATAAAGCTATGAGATACAGGGATATTAATTCGTAGTGCAGTAATGGTATCATTTTTTCAATGAGAACAAATATCTTTTGAAAATTACTTTAAGTTTTTGTAGTACTTTTTAAGATCGAAGTTATATGAAACCTGATAATATTTTATATCATTACAAGTAACTAGTAAATATATAATACCAGAATATACAATTTTCACAAAATATTACTATCATTAATTTTTCAATTAAATTCAGTATCATAAAAAGTTCAACTAATAAAGCAGAGGTATTAAATTCCTTAAGTATGAAAATTGAAGCTAAAAATAAATTATTACTGGATGGGATACGACTGGTAAAAGATCAGAGCGCAGAGAGGGTGAAATTAATCCGAGTTCTTAGTAACGACATCTCCAAGTCACTGCTAGATAGCGTCGACAAGGCAGGACCGACTTTTTAGATGCCCATCCGACATGCGATAATCCATGCCCATCCGGCATGGATTATCTTACTTTTCAGGCAATCGGATGATCAGCCCGTAATGCCTTAACCCAACTTAGAAACAAAGTTAGTGTCCTCCGCGGGATTCGAACCCACGACCTTCGATTTGTAAAGCGCGGGCCTATACCACTATGCCACGAAGGCAGTTAATTTTAAAAATAAATACAAATTTACTGATGTCATATTATATTGTATTTAATCAGTAAATCCTTTTTAAATGCACATTGAATTCATTATAGTTTGTTCTCTTGTGTGTATATATTTTGATAAATTTATACTTTAACGTGAATTTTTGACATACTAATTAAATAATACTTCTAATTAACTGAATTAATTAATAAAATCCAAGTTCATGAAATAAAAAAAATCCATTTTTTTATCTTTAAAGTTCCACAGGCAAGTGTTGTCATCCTACTAATATTGCAATAACGATCGATAAATTGCTGTCAAACGTGCGTTAATTCGAATAGCTTCACCAGACACCGATTCTCGCATAATACGATGAAACCCCATGTTCCCTTTAACGGGACGCGTGTCTAACGTCGCATAATAACACGTCCGCGCGCCGGAACGTTCGTCACGCGACTAATCAATTGGCGAGCGGCGTGATGTCTTCATCAGCCGCCTGGAGGCGTTACGCCCTGCGCTTGAGCATCCGACATCGCGAGCTATGCGTTCCACACCGGTGTGGCCCAACTTTATGACTGTTCAATACTAATTTTGCTATAATATTGCTGATAAAAGCTTTGCTAGATACAAAAGGCAATGTAAAGTGTAAAACAATTATAGCGACTTGGATTACTTAGGCTTCCTATTCTCGCTCAACGACATTTTTGATCTATGTAGTCTTTACTCGATGTTGAAAAAAACAAAGATAAAACATTTGATACGTTAAAGACGTAAACAATCTTAACAATATTGAAATTTTATGGCAGCTTGCTCAAGACATAAATAGTTTCGTTAGTTCACCATTCTTTTCACATAATGACAGCAAGCTGCATTACTTAGCCAGATTTACTTTGTCAACATTATTGAGTTATGCAAGAGCCCAGAGATATTCTGGAAGATAAAAACGATGAAAGAGCTGAATTAAGTAATTGCCACCTTAATAGGAAGCAACTCGGGTTCAGCTACCCGACCGTTAACCGAGAAAAAAATAAACGCATCCAGCGTCGCGAAAGCCGAAGGGAGCCGGCAATCTATGCGTTTTATTTAGCAGCCTTAAGAGGGCACTTAAAGGAATCACAGCGCGGAGAGGCAACAAATCCAACAAATTGAACAGGATCGGCAATTACTGAAGACAATGCGGTGCGTGAGAGCGGGCGGCGGCGCACGCAGCCCGCGAATTAGACTCGTTATCTGGGGCTCCGGTAATTAGGGGACCGTTCCCACGCAACCCACACCGACAGGTGGTCGACTTGGTCCTTTTATTTCTAACGGGCGCTGCCGGTGCGACTTTACCCCCGTCTCTATTTTTTACACTAGCTACTACCAAAATTGCCACGGCAATGTCAACTTGATAATTCTCAACTTTATTATAAACTTAATTGATAGCAAATTATTAGTAGCTAAGCTTGAACGCTGCTATTGGCGATAGGGGAGTTATACTTCGTTCCCGCACATCACTCCCGGGAGCAGAGTGCGGGTAAAAACCAGCACTGTGCTCTCGCAACTCGAATGTAAAAACTGTAAATACTTTACACGATTATATTACAGTTAAAGCTAAATGGCTTAAAAGATTGAAATAACTAAGAACCTTGTATTAAGTAATCTCAAATAAGGAATAATGAAGAGTTAAAGCTATTAGCCACTATCTATCGTCTTGTCCAGTTTATTTTTAAATAAAAAAAATGGCTTTGATAAAAAACTTTGAGCACTATTGTTCTTGTAGTAAACGCCGAACAGCGGCTAGATATAGGAATCAACTCAACCAGGGCTTAAAACATGCAAGCTAATTAATTTCAGGAGTTTGCCATTCCAAAAAGACCTGTCTATACGCGAAATGGAACACGAATAAATCCTGACGCTCGCCGAACTTGGATCGGGCGAGTCGGTGCAAGTGTTAATTCGTATC
>DWHQ01001385.1:0-10936 GCA_018247955.1 Eurytides marcellus marcellus | reverse complement strand
GTCGTCGACGATTCGAGCAGCTCTACGTTGAATGCGGTCAAATGGAAGGAGCTGGTATTGGGGTGCCCCAGCCCAGAATACGTGGGGCAGCCTGAGCGCCCGCGCTCAAGACGTGTATGTTTTGAGCGCGGACGCCCAGAGGGGGATTCTCCAACATCACTGATGTTGGTACCCCCCCCGGGGTAGTTGTTTCTCTTTCTTGCTGCCATGGTTTTGGGTGGGGGAGGGAGGAGGGTGGGCCATCGGCCACCTCACTCACCGGACGAAATGTGGAAGTACAAATACTTCCACTTCACGCCGATTTTCTGTGAGGTCGTGCTACTGACCCGGTTCGAGCCGGCCCATTCAGCAGCAGCAAAGGCTACTGCATGGCTCTACTACCGAAAAATAACTGAACATTCACTTTTATAATATTAGTGTGAATATAACATAATACTAGTTCTTTGCGATGTACCAATAGCAACGCTAAGTGCGTTGCTATTGGGACACTTACAGGAACACATTCAATAGTTGGCAACAATCTACATCCCTGATGTGGCGAATGTTTAAAATCAGCACTTACGTATCCTGAACTAAAAAACACGCGTAGTTTTTTTCTCTTTATAGAAGAGGAGTTTCACTCACCTCACTCACTCAACTAATGATGATGGTAAGCGATCACCGCTGCCCATGGACATCTAAGAAATGTCTTTGAGGTGGGAATAGGAAGAGGGAAGGAAAGGGGTAGGGGGAAATGGGCCACCGGCCATCTCACTGGACGAAACGCGAAAGCACGAACACTTCTGCTTTACACCGATTTTCTGTAAGGTCTTGATACTTAACCGGTTCGACCTGGCCCATTCAGCAGCGGGAGCAGCTGCGTGGCTCTACCACCGTAAAATTTACTTCAGCTTTTAGATTAAAGAAATAGCCGTACATCGGTAATAGTTATATTGGATTTAGTTCATCCGCTTTGAAAAATTTAGTTAATAAAGCTATGGTCTCTGTAGCTTTATTAACTTCGATCCCTGCAATTATTATATAATATAGATTGAAATAAATAAATAAATTATTGCCATTAAGCGAACTATTACTATTAACCTTTTGCACTTGAGGCCGTTTCTACGTGGACTTATTAGCAACTCGAAATGTTTTATATATATCATACACAAATGAACGCATAAAACATTTATATTTTTTTATATTCAATGTACCTTTACATCCTACCGAAGATAACTTAATAAATATTAGCCTTTGTAATTTTGCTTTTTATGATATTTCATGTGACAATTCCTGAAATAAAATGGCATAAGAGTCACCTCTCAAATGGGTTAACTTTACTTAAATTGTAATTAGGGAGTTTTTAATTGTGATAGGTAAATTAAATAGTTGTATTGTGTTCCCACTTCACCCTGTGAAGGTTGAAAGAATGATGAAAAGATTCTTTTTTTTTTAGTGCTTGGCAAAAAATGCCATTTTTGCAAGCTCTTCGAAATACATCGATTGTCCATTGTTCTACTTGAAATGTAGTTTTTTTTTAAATTATCGTCTTCCCAGAGCATCGGTTTAGACGAGCTGTTTAGACACGTTTAGCACGTCGTTAGAAATTAGAAGCTAATCACAACTGTGGTTACAATAATGAATTTCTAACTCATGCTAATTTTCGATGCGCGATACTTTCGCGTTTTGGTTATTGGACTTTTAAGATTTTTTTAAACATATAAGTTCAATTTAAAACATATAAGTACCAGTTATTCCATAGAAAAAGGTAAGTTAAGTTATTATGATATATTATGATAGTATTTTTCTGAGGCATATATGAAAAAAAATGTACCCTTAGCATAAAGGGGCATGCTTTACCGTATGCCCTTATATGCTAAGTTACCCTTACACTTTTTAAGCGAAAATGAAATTTCGAAAATTTCCAAAATCAATCAGCTAGTAATTTTAGGATATTCCAGTTAAATGTGTCTAGTGAGCTTTAAAAAGAAAGACAATAAATTATACATAAGAAAAGTAGGTTCCAAATTTCAACTTTCTATCGTTACAAATTATTCGTTATACATTTTTTAAATCGGTTTTTTTAGGCTGTGGTGTTAAGTTGGATTTTTCGTGATACGACAAAATCTCTTTCTACCGTCGATATAAGTATCTGTTATTCGATAGAAAGAGGAAGTTAAAGTAATTGTGAAATAACTTTTTTAATTATTTCTGAGGCATATGTGAAAGAATACACCCTTAGCAGTTGTAATACTTTAACGTACGTCCTTACACATTTTAAATATCATCCTTCCACCTTCCCACCTAATCACCTTATCTTATCTTGAAATTTTTGTACCTTCCTAAGGTACAAAAATTTCAAGATTTTCCCCTCCTTGTGTTGTATTCCAAAAGTGCACGCGTGGCATAAATTTTGAGTGGTAGTCAAGCATCGTGATTAGGTACTCGGATCGGGGAGATTTTCGCTCCACCCTGTACTATATCCCAGGGAGGCCTTACGCACATCCGTAATCAGGATCTTGTGTATTGTTGTCTTGTGTATTAAACTATGTTCGAGTCGAAGGAAGGGGGAGGAGGCACAGGTAAGGAGAGCAGTGAGAAAGGGAGTGAGGGGGATTGGCCACCGGCCACCTCACTCACCGGACGAAACGCGGAAGCAAAAACACTTCCTTTAACGTTATGGTACTAATCCGGTTCGAACCAGCCCATTCAGCAGCGGGTACAGCTGCGTGGCTCTACCACCGTGAAAATACCGTAGATTGGCCGCCGTGGCCAGAATCAGTCGGGATGACATTATTATACAATAATGGGGTGGTTTTAAAGGTAAATTTTTAACAAACAAATAGTTATTGTCAAAGAAATAATAATTCTTTTGGCATGAGTATGCATGATTATGGGATATGTTTTCTAGAAGCAACATATTTTTTTTGTAAAGAAATCAACACTCCGATAAAGTTTGGAATCAGTTTACCAAAAAAAGTAAATGATCCCCTAACAATGGCCTGTACCAATATTTCTTAACTTGAAATACTAGAAAAAGAAAGATATGTCTGTCATTTAACGTAATGTAAACTAGTACAAAAATTAAAATAATATATACATTTAGTAATTTACTGCATGCTAAATACAATAATTTAATTGTGTAGCATATATTATTTGATGAACAAACTTGTTTTACCTACTGATCTTGTAATTTTTATCGCTGCCATCACACATAAAACTGTTCATTAAATATGTTACTTTAATTACCAAATTTGTTTAACGAAACTCATTCGAACATAGTTAAATCAGTGTAGCTGATTAATTCCTGTAATTTATATCCGTCCGATTTGATCAAACACCTTTTTTACATTTAACATTGATAAATGTTTCGGTATTTATTTCGCTGCGCTATTTCGCCATTTAAACGATTTAAATGATAAAATTAAGCAAAATCTTTAAAGTTGTAATACTTTTAATTCAATAGTTAGCAAATTACTTTTAAATAACTTTGATTGAACCTATACAAGAGTTTTTCTCTTTTCTTTTCTCTCCTATATAATGCTTTAAATAGAGACAAGTGCCAATTATAATTTTGTGCTTTTGGCACAACACGCATGTCTCCATGCGGGACACCGCAGGACGGGGGGGTCTATCCAACTCGTGAAAACTAGCATTTCCACAGTTTTGGTGATGCGATGAAGCTTTATAGAGCCAAATAGGCTAAAAGCATCAACGTCAGTCAAGATAAGACAAGATATAATTCTGCAATAAAACATAAGAAATATTTACTTAAATGTTGTTCTAGTTACAACTTGTGGCTTCGCTTTGTCGAAATAGTATCTTATTTTATTTTTAATCGATAACTCTTGGACTTATGTTATTATCACTTATGTACATAGATTAGTATTTTATTATTTTACTACTTGATTGTCAAAATGTAACCAAAAATTTCAACTAATGAAAACATCGTAACAAATCGTAATGAAAAACCTGCTCTTCTAGGAATGTAAAGAACAAAAGCTTTAGATATTTGAGTGCAGCCCAATTAATAAAGAAACCGAATGTCATGCATACATAGTGACTATTTTCCCGCATACAATAAAGAATTGTTATGAATTTCGGTTATTAAAAATTTGTGTATCTATTTTCTTTTATTCATTTGGGATAAATAAAGAGTTTTACAATTAAAGTAAGTTAAACCGATAATTATGTAAAAAAATGTTAGTATATTACAATACGAAAAAAACTAAGACAAAAGAAAATTTATTAAAAATTATAAAATTATCGCGAAAAATGTGCCATCTTTTTATACACTCAACTTAGCCTTATTTTTTATAATTAATATCATACAATTTATTTCGGACAGATGATCTGAAGTAATATTTTATATACTATGATTTAAAACATTTGTTGTAGATTTCGGCTAAGCACTCTGGGCGCCCTCCGGTAACCCTCTCCCTCTTCAGGCAAGGCATGCTAGAACATAGAGCACGCCTTCCTACTCGGCCTCTTTATAATGGCCAGCAGCCTCCGAGTCCACTGAGCGGAAGCCATGGAAGTCAGGAAATGACCAGGGCTTCTGAACCTATGCCCAAAGGCGACCGACCTTTTGGGCATTGCTACAAGAGCCACGTCTCGGCCGCGGAAGGTAGTGAGAACGACGCATCGTAATATAGACACTCCTGTCTCCCCGCAGCTCCACCATGCCGCATCAGTGGGTCAGCACCACTGAGTCGCGGGGGATAGGGTGAACAGCCTACGTAATACCGATACTCCTCTTCCCCCGCGACTCCATCTGAGCTGCAGAGAACGGGGAGTTGTCGTTTATAAAATACACATAATAAATACATAAACGCACACACTCGGTATGGTTGGTCCTAACATCCGAAAATTTGTACATATTTAATCCATCTAAAAGCATTTGTATTCTATCACATTAATGTAATACCGTAACCAACATAGAATATTAAAATTACGCCTCTCGCATTCGGAGCGTTATTGAAAATTCTTTTGTTATTGCCATAAATTAACCATATTATTTAGAAACAAATTATCGCCGTGGTTAGAGCTATGAAATTAAATTACACATGGGTTAAACATACATTAATTAAATTTTACCGCAAACGTCATAACGTATAACGTAATTGCGATTTGCAGCACGCACGCAGGTTTTATAAGTTGACAAAAACTAATGATACCGCGATCCCCATAAAAATGGACTAGCGAACCATGACTTTATTGTTCGGAATCTAATAAGCAGCATCATCGATTATGGCTTTATAGCTAAATAGCTAATTTGTAAATACATATTTAGACATTTTGTAGAAAAAATGCTTTGTTTGCTTAAAACATATCTAGGCACTATTTTCTTCAACAAAGCTAGCAAGCTTACAAAGGAAATAGGTTATAAAGTTTTTTTTTTTTTGTTACATAATTCTTGCGTAGACACAACAAAAGACGAACTGTTAAAAACGACAAGAGATCCACTTCGAGGCAATAGTTTAAGTGCTACCTCATTGCAGTTTTAATTAAAACGTTATGTTTCATATTTGTAAGCTGCGACACTGTTCATTGTTTTAAACGAACGTCGTAAATCGCGCTGGGAATAAGCACTACGGACATTAAGACCGGTGTCATGAATTTATTTCAAACATAAGCTAGGGCTTGCCACCGGACGCCGACGGGTACAGATTTCGTGGCTCACGGTGGCCAAATTGAGACTCGGCAGGTTAAAACTGATGAGGTTATTATATAACGGAGAAATTGCATGTGTCACAAGCTACCGGTGCTTTGCATGAAATTGGTGCGGGACGTATTTCTATATTGCACAACCTACTATGAACTTTTTTTAATTAACATTTTAATACGAAAAATTATTATTTTCACCGTCGTGTTTATGTTGAAAAACTGGAATTATACCTAGAGCATTAGCGATGGATAATGATTCGTCATCAGATGAGCTTTTAAACCTTTAAAAAGCCACATTGTCAGTTATTCTACCGTCAAGCAGTAATGTCTAAACATTATAACGTTCCGGTTTAAAGGGTCATACTGCTAGCGTAATGGTTACGCAAAGGGATATGAAAAATCCAATCCGGATAGTATTGTGTTGTTATGGACAGGCGTGTCGCTTATAATATAATATTTAATCTGTCACTATTGTAGAATCAAGACAATCATTAAAGTAAACCAAAATGCTCACTTTAAAAAACTCATTAAAACGTCTAGCCGTCTTTAAAAATAATTTACTATTTAATTTATTTTAAACGTCAGGTGCGGGTGCGTTTACGTAGTCCTTATAATTCATTAGAATGTTGTGATAGCCCCAGCTGTTATTAAACAGCTGGGGCTATCACGGAATTTATAATAAGTCATTAAAAGAACTACACTACAACTTCGCGTAACGCTAAATATTCAGGGATTAAGCACGCTGGGCTTAACGCTCGAACCTGTTGTTCGAATTTTAAGTTTGTCTCACGGGAAAATATTTAGGAAGTTTGTGTTAATCCGGTCGAACGCTTACGGTTCCAGGCAACTAATCTCGATAAAACAAGTTACCTTTGGGCTACCTGTTCTGGTATTTGCTTAACCAAGTATAATCCGATATCCACTTCCGAACACGTGAGACAAATAATTTTTTTTATTTAAAATTATTATGATTAAAATAAAATACGAAGGGGCATACGTTATATTCCGTCTCACGAAGATAATAATTACAAATAACCCAAATATTTGGTATATTTGAATAATTTGCTTTTAATTAGCATTTTACAACGGTAACGCTTTAGTCCGTATATACGAATTATTAAATAAAGCAAATGATATTAATATATGTTTACTTTACACCTATGTGTAAAATCGCGTGTCTACTTTAGATGGTGTTTCCCTAAAGAGCATCAGAGTCCGTAATTGCCAACTTATGTCGACAAAGTGATCGCTTCACGCGTCGATCCGCTCAGCTACGAAGATTATTATGGCTGTCAATTTTGTGTAAGCAAGCGGAGCATCCGACAATAATATAACGTGATATAATATATTCACAGGTTAATATCACAGAGCTATTATTGACTTTTCTTCCATAAGAACGTTCACTTGCAAAATATTATACGAGTTAGTTAAAAGGAGCTATTATACTAATGAATCACAAAAACCGCTAAAAAATCAATTATAATTTAATTATTTTACGAATTCGATTGCGTTTTTATTTAATTTTAAACTGCACTGATTTTGTAAACACTTCCTTATGGAAAGGACGGACTGCTAAATAGAAAATAAATTAAGTAAAAGTTTTTAAGCTTACAGCTTGTCATCCTAAAGATGATTTTATTATCTTCGTATATCCTTGTGTATAGTACTGTATAATGTAACATGGTATTATGATTTTTTTGAATTAATTTATACGATGCATAATATATCGACATCGGTTCATCAGCATAAGAGTTACGAGTGAACAAAAATTAATGGAACCTTTTACAAAATTTTCTAACCACTCAGATATAGTAATTAATTATAGTAAAAAGAACATAATACTGGACTGGTTGATAAACAACCTTTGGGTTAGGTTAAGCCAGTGAAAATCGTAAAAAAAAATTTCACGCAGAAGTTATGCTACGAGGAATTGGACAGTATTTTTTGAAAGTTAATTCCCTAAGCGATGATTTAAATAGAGTGGTTTCAATGGAAGCGACGGATGGAGGGTCGATTTGTTACGTTTAATTTCTGTACGACAACTGAGCATGTAAGCAATTCTACCAGAAACGTTTCAATTAAGCCTTTACATGGTCACCTTTTTAATTAGATGTCATAAGTGTGCGTGGCTGCGGCTCGTTGCGAAATTAATATAAGGGTCGTAATATATATTAATTTGTTGCATGGGCACGCACCTGCCGGACGACGGCACGGCAGAATTTGCTGCCCTTGCCGGCTGAATTAAGGCCCTCGATTAGAACTAACGATGGTATATCTTCATAATGTGATTGTGAGTACTTGCATGAAACGTTTAATATCCACTTGAATAAGCATCTATTATGTATTCGATATTTCGTTAATCGGCCTAATGATGAATAAACAAAAGAATAGTGACAATGTAATCGCAAAAATCTAAATCACGTAATTGACTAATGATAAATCTTGAAAAAAAAATGTTTTTTTCTATTTTATATAAACAGCACAAACATAACAAAAAATATTTAGCACATCTACAATAAGGAATTGAACGTAGCTCGGACGCAACTCAAAATTCTGCAATATACTCAGCCAAGTGACCATGCAATATGTCACGCAGCAATTAAATCCGTAGATTTTTCCTGGCAGCGCTCAACAAAAATCTACGTTTGTGTAATTGCCGGTAGCGAAATGCACCAAAAATACTTCAATTTTCGATACTAGTTATAGAACCGAAACACGTACAGCCACAACCAAACTATTAAGCTCTCAAACTCATATCGGAAATTAAGTCGGAGTAAGTTTAACGGAAACATTTATTCCGATAGAAAAAACTTGAAACACTATATAAGAAAACTGAGATTAAAGATGAACATAACTATATCAGGCAGAAACCAATGGGTTTTCCATTTCGTGATTAAAATCGGAATATTCAAGATAAATAATCGTACGCATCTATTTTTTTTTTTGTAAATGACAACCTTCAAGCTTTATTAGGTTAACGCCAGATTTCTTAGTATGCTTTTAGTGATGTATAATTGTAACAGTAGACTTTTAGTATTAACTTTTATTAATTCTTATTTAAAATGTATAAATAAATTACAACTTTATAATTTATATCAGAATACTGGTTCAATAAATAAGATTAATAACTTACATAAATTTACAAATCAGAAAAACTTATTAGAAATTAGCAGTTAAGTAATATTTATTATATACATGTCGATGTATTAACAGAGTTTTAAGCGTTTCGACTTGGTTTCTATTAGTCGCCAATTACTGCAACATAATATCCAACAAGCATATTGTTAACTAGTAATACTACAATATTCCCAGTCAAATACACCAACTACAACGAACTAACTACGTAAGAACCTGATGTTATTAAGTGAAACATCATGTTGCTTCAATAACTTATATCGCTCGTGTACAAAATCAAATAGGTTTAAATTTACAACACAGTCAATATGATACGAACAGAGTGGACTATACTTTTGCCCAAAAACTTTAAAACTAAACTTTAAAATAGTTTTCGTTCTACTGTCGCCTAAAGTCTCTTTAAACTTAACATGATAAAAAATACTCATATTATGAGTCTCACTGAATTTATTTAATTCATGTTTGTGTGTTCCCAAGCTGTATTAATTCAAGAAAAATTACAGTGCCAGTTGGGCTGTAAAGCTAGGTCAAAATAAATACAAAAGAATAGTTTAGTCATACATACCTTTCTTAATAAATTTCGATCATCGTCGACCGTACCTTAATTGTTTGATTTATATAAAATTTTTAATAACTATTTTTTTACCACAATCAAAATGTCTATTTGGACCAAACTATTTGTATAAATCATTATTTACATAATAAATAAGGTTAATCAGATTACATTAAACTGACAAATCGATAAATCTAAATAAAATCCCCTTTTATGGAAAGACGCTTTCATAACAAGAATGACCTCTATTCCTCCTTCTATTTAGTTCTTAAAACATTTCGGTAGCCCCTTCTTTTGGGACTACCAATATAAGTCCTAATTCTTAATTCCATTAAAATGTACGATTCAAAAAACATAACCTGCTTCCTTAAACTACAAAGCTATTTTGTATCACTACTAGTTACAACAGAATAGAACCTTTCAGGAGATTATCTACTTGCGCAGTGTAGCTTTCTGTTTTCAATTTATTATATTAAATGGAAACGCTCTCCCGTAAAAATAACTGGACCCTCGACATAAATAAGGATAATCTGCTATTTGCACTGACTCATTTCATATCATTTTCAGGTCGTGCCTTAATTGTAGACAAAGAAGTTTCTTTATTATATTATTCTTTTCGTGAATGATGAAAAAGAATAGTACTTTCTTTTTATTTTAGCATTAAACGAAATTATATTTTTTGTTTATATTGCAGATACGGATAGAATAATTGATTGTATATTTAAATTCCATTTTATACATATATACAACAAAGCAACTGTAAACAATGATTGTATAATGTGATAATCCATTAACATCAACATTTTTTTTTTTAATTTGGTGACTTTATTTTAAATTATTTCTCATAATACATCTTAGACATATACGAGCGAACTATTCTAATTTCTATGTATTTATACTTAGGTTTAAGTTTATGTTTAAAGAATTTTTATTTTCAAAAAGACTACTGCCACTTACATAACCATATTGAAACAGTCCGTCGTCACACTTTCAAAACAAAATAATTATATACTTACTTACGTGAGGTTATCCAAAAATATATACTTAACAGATAAATGTATATGTTAATAATATGCCATTGACGTTCCCCCTGTTTCTATAACAATTTAAACGTATATTTCGTGATAGTTTAAAAGGATAATATTTCTCTCACACTGAATACTTTCTATTTTACAAGTTGAACTCTAGTACTGTGAAGAAATTGTGTCGCACTAAAATAAAAGAGCTATATATTCTTGATAATCTGCTTTTGTAAAATAACTTTCTGTCCCCGTTGTACAACTTTATTATTTTAGTATAATAGAATATACTTCTTTGCAGATGATAGATGTAACGATGAATCACTTAGTCTGTAAGTCTTTTACTTACAGACTTCTTACGTCACTTTTAAACAGTTTTAATACCTGGTGTTTTGAACACGTATATACTACTTTTTTATATTGAAGTTATGATTTATTAGTTAGTTACTTATCATGAAGTATAATGTTTATGGAATTGGGTGTTAGGATTAAGTCCGCGAATTGGGGTTTTTCCTGTTTTGGAGGTTGTATGTTTGTTTAATAATAACAGGTAAACGGAAATTACGTGACGATATAAATA
>DWHQ01001384.1:0-10940 GCA_018247955.1 Eurytides marcellus marcellus | reverse complement strand
TATCTACACAGTCCATTGGTCCATACCCGCGGCTATATGCGCCAAGGTGTGAGAACAACTACACAAACATACATATATGACAAACATACATATATTTATAAAAGCAAGCACGCTAACGTTTAATTATTAAATTACGGTTCACTTCATTATTGAAACTAACTATAGACACTAGCGACAAGCTTACCCGTAACAACACTGTGTGTTTGGTCCTGCGATGCGCCCAAGATTTAGGATGTTACTTATATCTCTATATCCAGTAGTTTCGCTGAGAACATTGCCACTCAAACCGGAACACAGAAGTACTTACACATTAGTACTGCTTAGCGGTAAAATAACTGACAATTCTAGGGCGTCAACCCCGACTTCAAAAGAATTTTATCTCAAACACATAAATCGTCAAAATAAATTATTTAATTATTTAATGTATGCTAACTTATTTAAATAATGTTTTCTTATCCATTATTGTTGTTGTATAATGATGATACGCGCCTAACGTTTCCATTTTAATTGTAACAAGTGAGTTTAAAAAATAAAAAAGAACAATTTATGAATATGCATAAGTTTTACTTCACAACCTTTTCATCGAAGGAATCACGCCTATTTTATTATTTTTGTTGGATTTTTCTTCTATCAAATCAATGTTTAGTTCGGGTTACTTCAGTCGCAATTATGTACGTCTTACATCTTTGGGTAACAAGCGCTTTTATTATATTTGTCGCTTAAAAAATAACTCTAAAATGTATGTTAGGACCTGAAAAACTCAATCGTTTTATGATGCTCAATGCGAACAGTATTTTTTTTTCCAGTTTTCAGCGTCTGGATATTAGTAGCATTCATTTTGGAATACATTTAGCATAATTGCTTTCAGTAATGACACTTATTTGTAAACCAAACAAAATTAATATATGTTGTTGTTTTAGTTTAAAGGAGTTTAAGGAATTATAATAAAAACAGGTATATGGCTACGTACAAAATTTAATTATAATAGAGAACATAACTATTCAATGTATTTACGTCGCCAAACTTTGATTTGTGTGAGACTGTACGCCATCGGCGCAAACCATACAGTGAACATAAATATTGCATGTAATAGTTTTTCCTGGAAAAAAATAAAGATTAGCGAACTAAATAAACAATAAACAATCGTACATAGCCGTTTTTGTTTTCGGTAAAACAGTTGCGGATAAAACTACTCGCAAATATCGTGAATAAGAACAATTTTCTCTCTATGTCATACTTCATGTTGGTCCTAAATAGTTGTACCTTATATATATTTGACTTCTAACATGATCGTGGTTCATCAATACTACTAAGCATGCTATGTGCTATTATTGCTTAAATTCAAAATATCACTGAAATACCAATCTTCACTTAATAACTCACCCTACATTCACTGGTCAAATAACTTACCGTGTAGGAACATTTTACTCTAGGTGGAGTAACAATTACATGGCCGACTTGGGTCCAATTTCGTTTTGGAACCGGAAAACAATTCTTTGATTTACGCAGGACCGTAGCGATGCTGTTCCTGAGCATTTTTATTCAACGTTTGACTATACGAAATGTCAAATAGAAACATGTCATCCCGTATTGATAGTCGAATTTGGAATGACTACGCAAAGAACAAACTCTTTAACAAAACGCACATAGGTAATTTTCGTAAAAAGAAAAAAAAATAACATTCAAATATCGAAACAAAACAAAGCTCACAACGAGAAAACAAATAAATACAAAATTGTTCACCTGCATCATACAATACCTTATGTATATTACTAAAAATCACAGTATTCATCACATTTATAATCGAATACAACGTTTAAAATAAATAATTACCTTGAGAAGTATGTTTCAACAAATATTTCATTCTAAATAGAATGATATCGAAAACAAAGTATTCGTTGCGATCAAAAAGAATTTAAATTTTTTCCCGCTCTTGTAAAAAAATGTTTCAGAAAGTCGACCTTCGATGTGGCCAAGTCAAAGCTTTTGTTAGACGTCTGATAGCTTATTTTAACTTAAATCTAAGCTCTTAAAATAATTTTACAAATGCACAACAAATAGTTAACAAACTTTAAATTGTATAACAACAAATCTACCAGAGACTTAAACCATAAATATTAATATTCACAACATGTTATTATTTAGTACGATTGATATACAAGCATTTTGAGAAACAGTGAAGACAAGACAGTCTTCAATACTTCGGTGAACTAATTCATTCATATCGTTCTGATATCGCTTCCTAATAAGAGATAAATATAAAAACATTTAAATTTATGAAAAAAAATCGGTTGCTATTTCTATAATATTAATCCTTCACCTTAAATACCTCCCTATGTGGACATCACGAGTTGTGTAAAAATAGAAAAATGACCTGTGCAATATTGCGCATTAATATAATGTATAAGTACATTCATCTACAAAATTAAGTCTACGTGTGCATACATGTGTGTATTTGAGCATAAATTTAAATCACAGGAATATTGCTTAGTTTTCATCGTCCTCATAATTTTGCTTCGTCTTCGCGATAATTATCTCCTCCAAATTCTGCACGTACTTGTAGAGGCTGTACGCCGAATAGCCTAGAATGGCGCAGCACTCGTTCATGACGAAACTGAAACTCTCCGGAAATTTCTCCTTCAACTCCGTATCGAACTTCTGTCGTATCTCTAGATTCTTCCCCATACTAGTAGAATTGTAATGTCTGAGCCAGTATTTGAAGGTCTTCATTCCTTCCGGCACTCTGGCTAACGGTTCGAAGTCTTCCTTCTGCTTCTCCCTGATCTGTTGTTTGTACTCGACTTCGTCATGTGTCTCGCTTGCATTTTCGTCGGCGTCGTTGAATTCGTTTACCTTTTCTGTTTTCACGCAAATATCGTTATCGTATTTGTGGAATTCCTCGATTTTTCTCGTTAATATTCGATCGACGTCGGGGTCTTCGCATATGCTATCCATAGAAAAGTCCCCGACAGCGATCTCCTCTTTCAGTTTCACGTACAACTGTTCGATGTTATGAGTTTTCTCGTCGAAATTCGGATCCGTTCCCGCCTTCTCACCGCCCCGATTCTCTGCATCGACCTCTGTCGTCTCTAAAGCATTCAGCGTCGGGGAGATGTCGTTGAGATCGACATTAGAATCGCCGGGATCACCGCTCGGCGGGATGGAGATTTTGCTTAACGAAAACGAATTGTTACAGTCCAACTTATCGAATTCATTATCGTGAAGAGATTTCAGAACGTTGGGCATTTGACTACTATCTAAGTGATTGTAATAAGCCGCTATCATGTTGTTAATTTTGCTTTGAGCTTCATTCGGCTTGGCCCTTCTTCTCTTTTTAGGTGCACCTTCTTCGGCCGCGGCGTCGTCAGGGCGTTTGCGTTTCCTCCTGTCCCTCGCAATGTATTCCCTCGGCATAGAAACATTGTATTTCTTGCAAGCCGTTAATACGAGTTCTTTTATCATTTTTTCTCTATCCGCAATTTCCAATTCTGTTTCATAGTTCCCTTCCTCCACATTGTTCGTACACTCGGGCAATTTCAATTCGCTAGTGTAGAAATCGACGAAAACAGACTGCTCTATTGGTTCAACTATAGATTTGTCTCGAATCAAATCTATGAAACTGTCATCGAATATGTTTGCCTTATCTTTGTCCTCGTCAAACCATTCAAGTTTTGAGTTATCATCATCGATTTGAGAAATATTCTCCATAGGACTGCTTTCCATATTCGAGTCGTAACCGTGATCGCTTTCGCATGTTTCGTTTTCTTTGATTTTCTTAATGTGCTCCGCTTTCGGAGGATTTGTTATTAACCAATTTTTATTTTCACAATTTCGTACAAACACCATAGTCATATCACCTTTCTTAGAATCAAAATACTTTTCTATTTCAGGCTCCACTACATTATTAGATTCATTCACGCCCACAATCAAATTCTCTTTCGTTGCATCGTGTAGGAGTGTCAAATTTTCCGTAGCGTATTTTAAGGAATATTGGCTAAAATCCTCGCTCAGTAATAACCTCAATTCGTTATCGTGGACATAATTGAGTATAACGTCTGTGTAAGTGGCCATCGGTGTCAAACATGCGACGAACTCTGTTTTGGGTATGACATTTATTTCGCTCCTTAGTGGTATTTTGTTTAGAATGTCCATCGTGACTTCATCCCTCAGTTTAATGGGCCGCGTAGGTCTGTCTTCTAGTTGCTCCATGAGGACATAGTCGTCGACTGCATGGTTGTACTGTCTAGCCATAGGCAGATAGTGTTGACTCAGGATGGTCTTTCTGAACTGCAAGAAGCGAATCCATTCACGGAACGAGAACAGCCTGTCGGTGCGATCGGAAAACATGCCCAGTTTGTGGGATTTCATGTGATTCTCCTCATCATTAATCTTATCCACCGCGTCCGAGATACGCTCCTCGTAGTCACCATCTAAGCCGAAGCACATCTTAAGCGCGACTAGGACATATGACATTGCTACACCTTCGTAATCCGGAAGCCGTACCAAAATCTTCTGTGTCAACTTATCAATATCCAAATGGTCACAAGGATGGTAGAGCATCAAAGATAGTACTAAGTTTTTAAACTCATCTGGCAAACACAATTCTTTGATATAATTATTTACAATTTTATTTATGTCCGGCACAAATGGCAGACCCAAATCCAGGGTTTTGATACATGCCATGGCATAAGCACGGATTGTGAATGAATTATAATCACTTTGACAGAGAGTGAAACTTTTCCAATGAGGTATTGTCTTTGTATCAATTTCTTTTGGGATGTATTTGTTGCAATTCAAGAAACTCAATCTGCCTTCCTTTATAAACCTAAACAAATGGGAGAGCTGGATGTTGCTTTTGTCTAAATTAAGGGCCACATATAGCATAGCTAGTAATAGGCCTTTAGTGACAAATCTTATGTCTTTGGTAAACTTTTCTGTTTTGTTCTTATTTTGTTTTTCCTCTGAATCTTCTTCGGCATCACTATTTCCACTATGAACTTGAGTTAAGCTGTACAAACCCAATGTATCATTACCAATTTTGCTTTTCACTCTGCAAATTAATAAGACAAATAGATAATAATATTATTATACAAATAGATGATAATAATAATAAATTTTTCACTCATATTTTTTTCTGTTTTTAATTTTTTTTTTATTAAAATGATTTTAAAATAATACATTTTATTAACAGCAAAAATCTAAACTAAAAATGAACTTACTCTAAATCTTCCTTAATTTGAAATTTCTGAATGTACCGCACCCATATCCAAAGTACTTTCATCTTTACACTGGGCTTAGCTCCAAGTTTAATTAATTCATCCGTGAGTCCGGATAAAATAAAGTTGTATGCATGCCATTTATGCCATTCCCCACTCACTGTAACAAATAAATAAATTTTAAGAAAACTTTGATGGGCATAGCTTAAATAATAATCAAATAAAAAACAAAAATATGTGGTAGGACTCTAATGCAGAGACCACCTGAGGTGGAAATATGTTGCCAGTTATTTTGCTGCCAAGTTTGAAGGGCAATGATGCCATTATATTTACTGGACATTGGGATGTAACATCTTAAATTTTTGGGTGACAAGAAAAATGCATGGACAAGCACTGTGTTATTATGAGCAGATATTTTGGAGGCAAGGGATTTCTTTGCCTTGTTGCCATATTTTTTCTTTTCATTTATCTTTTAAAAAATATTGCCTCTATTGTAAGATAGAAATATCTTGTGTTATAAGGGCATTCTACATACATAAATTTCATATGGACTTTCCGAAAGAAAACATACCTATGTTTTATTAATAATACCTTATCTTATTATACATTGAGATTAATATTTAAAATTATCAAGTTAGCTATTTTATGTTACATTTTTAATAAGTATGCTTAGAGATTGCTTGTTTGACAATGATCTCAAACCAACACCATTCAAATTATTGATTGATACCAGTGGTTGTCCAGTGGTAGAAGTTCTACTGTAATAATGTTTCCTTTTTATCATATTCTATTTATTATATTGATAACAGGTATATGGTGTAGCATTCTTCATACCTTATCCATCATCTATAAAAAATCAAATTTCAGAGAGAAGTGTGTGTAAAATGCTTAAAATGGGATACAAAGCTATCATACAAAGATATTTCTTCGAATAACATATAGAAGGATTAAAGCAGATTGTCTGTATTGAATATACTATATATGTAACTTATTTTATTTAAGTTCCAGAATAAAACATGTGGATTAACCTTACTTTGCAATCCATCTTTGGCAATTATAGAAAACTTTTTTCCTCCGGCCAGAGCGAGAGTTCCGTCAGCCAAATACGTCTGCTCCACGACAGTCTCGCGAACATTTACATCCTGAGTCCCACATTCAACGCAATAATAGAATCCATCAATTAGGTTTAAATCTGTGCTGCCGCAAACATTACACGGCTGTTCCGACATTATAAAATATTTTACTTGTTAAATACTCTACATAAACTAGTATAATAAGTATAAAAAGCACTTTTTATTTATAAAAAATAATATGTCTGTCATTAACGAAATGCTAAAGTTTTAATTTCGCGCTAGTCTATTTGACCGTACGAGCGCTGTAAGGGCGGGCTTTGACAAGTGACAATCTGTAGAATTGACTGACCGTCACTATACTTCATAAATTTCACATGTTCAAACTTGACGTATGTTTGATTATTAGAACTTGACAACTCGTTATAGGGTAGCCAAATATATATTCACTGGTTTTACAAATCTATATTAAACAATTCTTATTATATTTAAGCATTTAAAATAATAAAGTATAATGTTGTAAATATTTGTATAGTCGGTAATTTCTATTAGTAATATTATGTCAAATAGCTTTCGGGTATAACGTACATACCAAATTAGATATTTTACATTATTCAGTACTTTATTAAATTGTTTTGGTGCAAATTTCGGCACTAAAATCAGCATCCACATGACGGATGTATGCAAATGATCAGCATTATTTTAGGCATTTTGATATTTAAGTCTATTTATGATCAAGTGGAATAGAACTTTGGACTTATGCTTATGATTTTTGAATAATATAGTTATTCGAATCTTTACTAAAATTCAATATATCTTCCGTATAGGGCTTTTGAACATACTCGTATAAACATATGGTCAAACGATGTATTAGAGTGTCAGTTTATTTTACAATTGTTGTCAAATCGAAATATTGTTTGACTAAACTGTGGTAGGAAGGCATTTGCAAAACAAGTATTTTTTTTATTAAAAAAAAACAAATGGACTTCAAATAATTCTAGCATTCTTCCTTTTCATAGGTTTCTAAATCAATTGTAAACCACTGACGTTAGATAGTTAAATTCTATCTATTAAAAATGAGTAAATTATAAATATGTATTTAAAGAAAAAAGAAAATGAACAGAAACGTTAGCTATTTTTACATTTATTTTTACTAATTTACTCATAGAAAACTACTTTTACTTAATATTACCATTGAAAAATAGTAGTTTTAGAACACGTATCATGGCAACTAACATTTTCTGTACCGTGTGGTAATTTGTAGCGTAGGTATCGTTTGCCGTACGTCGTCAATAACTCGCTACGATCACGGGGCGTGTTCTCAGCAAATCGTAAATTTGAAAGAAACTGACCGGCTAACCTTGCTATCAACATCTACGGACATTTGTATCGGTCTCTGCTGCCGTTGAAACTGAAATGCGAGGGTGTTTTTGTCTAGTCACACCCCTGTATAATAGATCGTGAACTTGCGTTTCTGCCGTTACGGCCCTGTTCCGTCGCGTGTAGTGTTATAGAAGTCAGTGACTGAGCTAATGTTGTGTAGTGTTGGATTCGTTGTGAGATCGCACGTAGTACATTGATGGGCGGCATTCCGTTAAGGGAGAAGGCGGCAGAAAGGCCGCATCGGCGGGCACTTGCTTCCTGGAGGGTCTACATTAAAATCCGTCACACTGGAACTGATGGAATTGGAGAATATTGTCGCGAACACTGTCTATTTGAAAGCGCGAGAGGGTACGTAGACCAATTTTATGGCATATTCGAGAATTATTCACGAGCAATGCCTAGATCATACATTCAAAATGGTATGCCAGCGTTATGCGCGAATGATTTGTAAACATCGGGTGATTGACCTAATTGTCTTTCTTATTTATTTCTCTCGTTTACCCTTTTAATATAAATTAAACTTTAACCGGATATAAGATATTCAATGAAGATTATAAAATTACGAGGCATAACGAATAATTAACGTATGGGCTTAAGTCAAAAAAATAAGTTTTGAGATCATGTAAATTAATTTTTGAATGACTTAGATTCATGTGATTAACATAAATCATTACATGAACATGAACTAAAAAGGTTGGATTACTCCGGTTACTCCAAAGGCTGATATTTTTATAAAGTCATTTGATAATTTCAGTAAGAAATTGACAAAGCAATAAGGATAAAATGTGATTATAAGCTAGCATTTACCTTATATAGCCAGTAAAAAGATAAATAAATTTGCATTCAATTTGTAAAGTTTTCATATTTGTTTTTACAAAAATACTTGTGATTACATCTTTTATAACAAACATTTGTATTTATATTTCATTATAAATTGTCAAGAATCAAATGGTACTTAAATCAAGTAGCTAAGAAAGTCCATAATTTTTTTCTTAATAATAGAAAATTTGTTGTAACACAGAACTAATAGAAAAGAAAGTTTTATCAGTTCTTTTTTATATTGTTATCAGCTTTCTATGTTAAAGTACTTAAGATAAAATACCACTTCATAACATAAAGGGTCTTATGTCATTGTTGTGGTTAACATTTTTGCCCTGTTTCTCTTGTATATTTTCTTCTTTTTGTCTAGTTATATAGTCACAAGTCTTTAAGGTTTTTAATGTTAAGGTATTTACATAAAAAAATGTGGGAGTTATTTGAGTTAAAATTAGTTTAATATGCTTAATAATGTAATTAAGAAAGATAAGAGATTTTTTTAAAGAATTTATAAGAGACCCATTAAGAGATCATTATATTTTTTGTAGTCTGATGGTTATATGTTTTTTGTATAATATATAAGTTATTATGTGAATAGATAACTTTAAATACTATTAACTTACACTCCTATGCTTACAAACGAAATACTTTACACTTGTGTGCATTAAATTTATGTATGGGTTTTATACAGTGTGAACTTGGTCAAGTCTATAAAAAAACTAAGTAAACAAAGCTGAAATATGTCTTTTCAATACATGTAGATCATAAAATTAGGAAAATAAAATATTAATGGTTTATATTATATTGTCTGTTATATTATAATGACACATTTGTTAAATCATAAATTTAACTTAAACGAATATTATACAATTAATGAAGAGTCTCAATCACTATATGATTGCTTGAAGGTATTAATAGTAATATCAATACACTTCTGTGCACCCTAAAATCAACCAATGAAGTTAACATGTACACAAAAACAATTAGTTATTGCTTATTATTATATCAACTTACTGATAATGTTGAACGCAAACAATGCGTAATGAGTAAAGTTGTGGGATATTAATTTTTATCTCCCACCGCTTTGCACACATATTACAGCTATTAATTGCCGCTTTTATTTACATTAATTGACCTATAAATCTTCAGAATGATTTATGTTATGACAACATTCACCTACTTGTGGCCAATTTAAGAATGATAGACCGTTCATAAATGTAGTTTATCAAAGATTCATTTTATGTTATATAAAAACATCTGCAATGAAAGCTTATGCCTTTACATAGATAGGTTTAAATTAGAACTTGGACATCAGCTATTTTACTTATGTTGAAAGAAAGTAAAGAAGCACGGAGACCTTGTACTTATAATTATGTACCTCTGCAAAGAACTCCTCGGTATGGATAATTCTGCTGTCTACTGATATTCCGGACAACAGTGAGTGATAGGGAGCTGGAGAGAGTTAATCTTTTTTGATCTTCTAATACGAAATTAGTTTAAAAGATAATTCAATAAAGCACATTAACATGTTTGTTTTTGTTCAAGAGTTTATTGTTTGGATCTAAAGAAGTGATTATCTGATCTGAGTGTCTAAGGGACAAGACACATGCGCGTGTTGGTTAGCGGTACACTTTTGTTTCTTCGCTTGTTGCCCAGGAATGGAATTACCACCATGTCCAGTAATTACGTAAAGAAAAGAACCATTATTTTCAGTTCGCTACATCTATCGGAAACTGAGATATGTTTTAACGTTACGCGGGCTTCTAGAATTTGGCACGGAAGATCGCGTTGCGAGATTTACAGCTTACTATGGATTAATCCTGTGTTGCTATTCCCAAAAAGAACATTCGAGATCGCGGATATAGATCACGAGTTGTTTGTTAATTATTGCTTTGGTACCAGTCCTTTACTGTCTCGTGTTTGAGGAAAGGTAGGCTGACTAGCAAACGGTTTGTGCGATGTCCAAAATCCACAACATTGGTGTTGCAGTTGTTTTATAGAATGCGAAATGCGACGGGCCAAATATCTCAAAGCAACGTGTAAGCAGTCGCTTTGAGATATTCGGCCTGTCGTCTCTATCCAATTCAGCCCTTCCGTGTGATCTAAACTCCAAAGTAACATTTTATTAATGAAATATAGGCATGAAACGGTTCTTTATAAGGTTATATATATAGGTGAAACGACTGCATTGCCAGTTATCGTACCGTGTTCCGGTTTGAGGGGTAATGATGCCAAAGAAATGTGGACGCGTTTAAAGCACTGGATCAGGTATTGTATAATAACTGATGTCTATGGGTGACGAGCAAGGTATGAGATTACCTTTGACTCCGTCTCTCATTTAATTTAGCACGTGGGCGGCGTTCGTTCTATTACAATGTTCTTTCTTCAAGAGTTTCTGCTGCATCATAATGTGTGTTGAATTTAGTCGATTGACTCGTATGTGGGACTACATTTT
>DWHQ01001383.1:0-10941 GCA_018247955.1 Eurytides marcellus marcellus | reverse complement strand
ATATTAAATATTATCTGTTGAAAAATCTAAAGTATCTTTTACAGATGTAAAACTTCTTCATTGAATTTACGAACAAAAAAATTTAAACATTTATAAAACTTTTGAAAATATAAAAGAAAAACAATCAGTCATAAACCTGTCCAAATCTTTTTCTGTTCCAGCTCGTAGCGTTCGGGCGACTTTGGTTTTCGTGTTTAAATTACGACCGTCGGGATTTCTGCTTACGACCAATAAATCAATAAATATATATGTATTCAGCCCGGCGTCCGCCTGTCCATCCGTGTGTAGGACATTAATGGAAATCACTGTTTGTTTAGGATTCACGATTCCTACGCACGCAATGTTATTATTAAACAGTAGGCCAATTTCAAACTGTTTCTATTCAACTTTCTTCATAATGATAGTAACAAAACTATTAAAATATAGCTACCACTACATTTTTAAGGCATTTTAAAGATTAAATTAATTGTTGGAAGAAGGCTAATATAAATAATTGAATCAGATATTGTTAAATCTTTATAATAATTCTATAAGTAGGGAAGTGTTTATCTCATCTTGCTCGTGATTCGCACAGGATCAACGATGGTTATTGAATGAAACAAATTTATGATATATTTCTGTTCGAACGCAATGAAATCTGTAATTTTTTTTTTTCATTTCATAAAATGTATATATATTCGCATGAACACTAAATCACTAAATTAATGATGTTTTCGCTCTCCCCAGGGACTATGTAAAGCGGCATAGATAACAAAATGCACATATTTTGTTAACTAACAGGGAACGTGGAACGTAAAGGAGCAGGTTTTATGTATATTCTGTCTAAACTACAATCCCGTAACAGAAAACAGACCGACAACAATAAATTTAAACCTCTTTTTTCAGCCGGTGCCTCGTGGCCCAGCGGTGAGTCCAGGCAAAAAACCCTACCTGCTCCCCGCTCCGTGTCCCGACACGCGGCACAATGCCTGCTAACCATTTATTCGGTCGGACGGCCGCATTTTAAATTTTCGTATGTGAACAAAACGAAATAATGTGCCCCGCAACGCACTGGCAACTTTTAGGAATATAAGGGGCCCAAGTAAAATACGAGGACAGATAATAAATACACAGATTATATAGAAAAGAAAATGGTTTAACAAATGTGTTTTAAACTTGCTAGACTAGATTTACAATTAATGAAAACTTGCGATCGCCTTTAAAAAAATTACGTGTTTGACATTAATAGTATAAATGTGAACAATTGATGTAATCGTTTATCTAATAGAATATGAACTATAACTCTTCTGTAAGCGTAGTAGGCTGTAAAAAGGATACAAAGTTTTCTATTCACGTATTAATATATAGATTGCTGCAATTCTGATTATTAAGGCATTAATTGGTACAACTTATTCGAAACTAGAAGCTTCATATTTTTCAGTAAGCATTTTCATAGCTAAGCTAAAACCAGCACACGTCTTTGGCAATCGCTTTCACCAATAAGTAAACATTAAAAAATACTGGAATATCCCTAACTCATCTTTTACGACCACCATTTAGAACATATTGATGCACGAATTTTATCATAAAATCGCGTCGTTACGAACAGTTTATAAAACATTTTGATGTTAACCTATCGCACATCAAAGATAATGTGTAGGAAACAGGAAGAAACATGCGTTATTATGATTAACATTCCAAATATTATATTTTATAACATTTAGTCAGTGTTTCATAACAAACAAAAATAACTTGACTTTGATATAATACAGTGCCTACATATATATTAGAGCGTAAGCTTCAGACATTTTATATATCTGTTTCTCATCAATTCTATACTACCATTTGTTTTTAGTTAACACGTCAAGTATGACTGTTAAAGTTCTATGATAAATGATATGCATGCATGTTTTTGCTGTTCGCTTAACAAAAAAACCTATAATTCGTATGTGTTTTTGTAGTTTTTTTTTATGGAGTAGACGGGCAAACGAGCAAGCGGGTCACCTGATAGAAAGCAATAACTGCTGCCCATGGACATTTGCAACGTTAAACGTTTTGCAAACGCGTTGCCCGGCTTTATGGTGGAAATTTATGGAAGGGAAAGAGAGGAAAAGGGATGGGGACGCAGAAAAAAAAGAAGGAAGAGTTTGGAAAAGGAAGGAGGTGGAGGGAGGGATTGGGCCAACGGCCACCTCACTCAACGGACAGAAAGCGGAAGCACAAACACTAAGACTTTACGACGATTTTCTGTGAGGTCGTGGTCCTTATCTAGGTCGAGCCGGCCCATTCAGCAGCAGTGAAGGCTCACTCTACCACCTCATGAATGAATCCTACTATTTCAGAGCAACAGCGGGGAAAGAGCGATTCTGTGATAGCTGGCGACGACGCTCGGCGGTGTGAAAATGAGCTGTGAAAGCTTTTAAAAAGGCTTCAAAACAACAGTGCCACGGATGCCGCCTTGTTTGTAGGACCAGGCGCTAAACAGACGCAAGCGTATCCGCTATAGGGTAACCATAAAGTTTTATTATTGAAGTTTCTTTCCGTACCTTAGTATGTCATTAAAGCACAAAGACATTAATTATAAACTGATATAAAGTAACCATGTAAAATAATTGAGAAAATTTAATTAAAAAGTATGCTATTTATTTAATTCTCAAGTAATTTTACATAACCCTTACGACTTAGTGTTAGATAAAAACTTGTGATAGTTAAGTATGGAGCAGATATTTTATCGAAAAGAAGTTTTAAAATCATACTTGCAGTGCGGAAAGCAAAGTTAAATTTAAAAAAAAAGTTTACATACTTAAAACGATCTTTAAAAGTTATGGTACATCATATCAACACTTAAAATCTATTATGAATTGGCGAAGTTATCAATTTAAGAAGCTCCTCCTTTTTTGAAGTCGGTTAAGAATTTAACTAAACGTATATATATAAAACAAACTTCTGACTCCCGAAACTCCACTCCTGACCCGTAGTTACAATTCTCAAATATATACATTGTTGTTACTCTACAAATAAGTTTACTTGTGCCGCTGAACTCCGTGTGCCGACAATTTAAGTTTCACTTCTTCCATATATTTTTCAAAGAAATAAAAATTTAATTTACAAAAAAATTATACAATGTTTGATAACTTGTTACTATTTTGGTTATGAATCTTTTGTTATAATTTGGGTAGATCTGTCATATCTATAAATAAATAACACAGTATTTACAAAAAGAAATATTAAATATTTCTTCGCACACTTCTGCCATGTAAATGTCATCGTATTACCATAAATAGAATTCTCTGAAATATACAACGAAATTGGATTTCCTGCTGTGCACAAAGTTTCGAGTGATGGGCGGGCCTTAAGATAATAATCCTTAATTACACGCCGATCCATCATCGAAAACCAACAAACAAGGTACGTTATTCGTATAAGGGAGCGCCCACCCACCGTCCGAAAACAGAATAGCGTTCATATTTTAACACAAATCACTGTCGATGGCTTACATTAAAGGTATTTTAGACGTAAAAAAAACTCATTAATTCGTCTTTATCATTTGTTTTATGCGAACGTATTATCATCCAAAAAATCCATTAATAAACAAATGTAGATATTAAATCTCCTGGGGAAAGTGCAAAGGTGCAACGGATTCGAAATTCGAAGGCGGACGGTGTCCGTTGGGCAATAACAATGGCGGCGATGATATCGGACGGCGGGAAGACGCGAGCGGCCGGTCGTGCGCGGTGTATCTAAGCGTGCATCGCGCCTAACGAGCCGGCGGAATAGCAGTTAATGTTAAAATAAAAAAGGTAACCTCCCACCATATTATGTGCCTAAAATATAGCTAAATGTTTAGGTATTATTTAAAAAAAAAATATCCTGTATACTTTTTTGATTGTTATACGCCACTTTCACATTTGTAATGACGTTTAGATTTGTGTATTGTGTGTTTAAATATGTTTTGTTTTAGTTAAAGGTTTATTTAAAGAAAACTTTTAGGAGCAAAACCAGTTTTCCAAATTTTTGTTTTGTTTTTCATACGTTCTTAGTGCAAGTAAGCGGGTTCCAATAATGAGGATGAGGCGATAGCATCTCGGCAGTTGCGCCCGCGATCCCAACGCGAGATACGCAGAACCCAAGCTCTCGGCTTTCTTTGTAGCCCGCAAGAGCAAACATAACAATGTTGCGTAGACGCATCTAAGAACCGCCATCGCCTTATCTACGCCAAGTGTGCATTTCTTTTTAAGCAAACTAATCTCTTATCTAATATAGAAGAAAATATAAAACATGAGTCTAAAATTTTATGAAACAACATAATCGGTGTATTTATTTATATAATTTTGTTAAATGGTATTAAAATTCGTTGTTATCTTTGCCTTTTTTGGCTCAAATGTCGTAGTAGTAAAGGAAATATTGATTAAATGCCATAACCGGATCATTGATGTCTATGCCGATTTGTAGACAAGATACTCCAATTTTTTTTTTATTTTGAAATGAATGCAGATTCAGATTTTTAAGGAAAGTTTCATCTTTTATTATTTCAATTAACAAAAAATAAAAATTTGATGTTTTCAATAATTAAATATGTTTAAAGTTTTAATCTTATAAATAAATAGAAAATTGGAACTTTGGAATTTTTAAGCGCATAAAATATAAATATGTTATATTGAAACCCATTAAAAAAGACTAAGAGCTATCGCTCAGTTAGAAATAAACTCATTGGTAGCTCTGTGTAAAAACATTAATTAACAACTAAATAATTCTAGTTCTTAAATATTATCACTATGATATATGATGTATATTGTATTTTAATTAATATTTGTACATTTTGCCACAGTGCGTACCGAAGTTAACAAACTCAATGCAAAACAATTATCTAACTAAAATTGCCGAACATAACATTTTTATGGACAAAGTACGTTGTTGGGTACAGTCATCAAGCCTGTAATACCGTGAGTTGGCTTGTACTGTCAGCTCGTTAAAAACGAAAATTATTCCGCCATCGCGAACTACAGTGATTATACATCAAGCCGCCCGAGGGAAACGTCCCTCGCTCATTGCCAGATGATTGAAGACCTCGCCGGCTCCGACGGTCCTGACGTGAGAGCGAGTGATACCTGAAGTGCACAAGCATGACAGAGATGGCAACAGTTCAGCATCTGATTAGCATCCCAATTACGAAGCGAGCGCAGTGGGATCGCATCTTCGGTTACAGGGATGTGTACGGGCGCTTTTAAGATTTATCGATAATTATTCAAGTCGTACTGTAAACGATGCTATAAAGCTTATTAATACGATACTCTTAAATGTAGGCAATAAATAGTGGACAAAAAATCAAAATAATGTTCGTTGAATAAATATTTTAAAATATGTGCATAAATAAACTTAAAAAAAAACATAGTATTGAAATATATTTACATCAACACGTTATGAAATATATCAAATATATCTCATTGCAAACATTATTAATATAAAAAAACAATAATAATATTAGGCACATAATACCTTGCGCTTGTAAAAAAGAAGGTGAAATAAAATATCGATAAAAATTGTGAAACGCCGCGCGGCTATTAACGAGAATGCCGCGCGGTGCAAGGTGGGGCGTGCTCGCGTTAAGATTACATCGGCAGCGCCAAGGAAATTTTAAATAAACAAGAATTTACGAACCAGCCGAAGATTATACACCATCGGTTTGACTGGCTGGCGGCTGGCTATCGAAATTACTCATTAATTTATACAGGCTTGTTATATTGATGACAAAACAATTTTGAGTAATATTTGTTGTGAAGAATGTTGATAGCCTTTTTGTTTTATTTAAATTTGATTATAATAGCCAGAATAGTAAAACCCAAGAATACGAAACTATTAATATAAAATGTTATTCTTAAAAAGTTATTTCAAATCATCAAGCATCTATAAAATAAAAATAAAAGACACCAATTGCGATAGATTTGAAATGTAAAACATTAGGCTTTCAACACAACGCCGTCTAATTTTATAAATGTAACTTCCACCAGATGCTACATGTAACAGATATTTTATTGCCCTACTCATTGCCGTCGTATTTCGTTCAAGTGAAACGGAAAAAAAAAGATGGATGTTATTTACGGTAGAGATGGTCATAGCCGTGGTATAATTTGATCGAGTAAAACCGTTTTTACTAATATTTAATGAATGGTTACATAAATATCATTTAAAAATAATTAATTTACGTAACATACACGCCTGGAAGGAAATACGAAAAAGTCTAAAAGTTTAATTTTAGAATCAATTTATATTTGCTTAAATATAAGAAGTCATTAATTCACTATTGCGTTATATAATTCACTTAAATGCAATGAAAGCGCTAAACTTATGACTTCACCTGTTAGGTGTTATTTTGTAATTCTAAAACGCTCCAGTGTGAACCGACCATAACGGGAATGACCTCACGCTCAGTCGGATGCATTGCTCAGCGCATGAATACAAAACCAATTTGACGTTTCTCATTACACTGCAACCACAACATGCGCTCATCTAACTAGTTCCGTGGAGAGCGATCTGTTATTATGTTAATAGATCTAGTTTGGGCTTCGAGACCAACATGGCGTCGAACCTCATTGTAAATGAATTACAGTATTTCTCGTGTGTTAACATTCTAAATAAATAACTACAACGAACACTAATAGCGTCATGCTTTCAACCTATGAGAGTACTGTTGGGTGAACTTTAAAAGTATTATCATTATATGTTATGTTAATGGTTCGAGACAAAGCTACGGATAGTAACATCCAAGATCATTCTTCAAGCCCAATTATAAACATTTATAGTAAAACGTTTTAAATTATTAAATTATCGGTTAATTAAGAAGCAAATTAAAATATATAAGCGTTCCCAATTACACAGAACGAAACGCTTATCCGGTTCTGAACTATTCTTTTAAACGTTCCATCGGCCAGATCGGAACACAAGGTACAGATAAACAAGGTGCGTTATTACTATCAACACAACGGCATTAATATCTGTCAGAGGGTCCATCAGATACGCTATCAAAGCGTACCGCCGCAACATAAATCTACGTGAAATTATCATAACGAGTCGGGGTTTAGTAACAAAAATGCTGGCTTTCTAAGAAATTAATAACGTCCGCCATAAACCGGGGAGTTACAAGTTTCCGCGGCAGGCCCGCGTCGACGTGCACCGTATTTGACCGCTGACAAAATTAATTGGGTGTCGTTCGAGAAACTCGGCGATGTATGCATTAAAAAAACAATTTACGACAGGTGATTAAGGAATAAAGCCGTCATAAAGTTTTAACATTTCGAAATGAACACGTTGGAAAAGCGTACAGGTCTCAAAAATAATGCCTAAAATGCAGCCGAAGGAATTAAGTATATTTCTGGCAGATGATAAATGTCCGTTTAACGGAAATATCTTCTCATGTCACATTTTTAAAAGCTTACAGTAGGTTGAAGTTTTTGAATCTATGAATCCGCCATTTAAACAAGGGATTGCTTTATATAAATTATTATTCAATATCCAATAATCCTTTAAATTCATGCAATATTTAGAGCTTCTTTTGTTATTTCAATCTGTTCACTTTTCTTTTATACGACTCACAATCTGTTTTAATGACTCGAAAAACACCAGTCTCAAGTTTTTATTGAAAAAATATGTTATATGAATTGCATTAACAATAGTATATCATTTATAATGAAGGCCACTACCATCATTATGTTTAAACGAAGAAATGTGTACGTCAACGCAAACATTTTCAAATGTTAAGTTACACTCAAGAAGTGCAATTGAATATGAATACGCGCAAATTCCAAATTGTAGTCATTGAAATACAATTGGCTGCTTTAATGTCGTTATTAAATGTTAAGTTGAACATTCACATGAATGCTAGGGGAGTCAAACCATATAATTGCGTTCATTAAAATTAAAAAATCGAGTGCTAAGGGTCGGTTAGGGAATGACAGATGATTGGCAGTTTTTTACACAATCAACCGAGTACTTCTCCATTAACTTCGTTGGTCTTAAATATCAAGTGGCCATATAATGCAGCCATAAAAAGCGTAATAGAATTTGCTTTAATAATAGCATTGTAATATAAAGATAACGATAAAAGTATAATGGCTATATAGAAAATATTACTTAGGTCTGTATTATAGTAGAAAAACAATTATATTATAAGACCTTAATAAAATGTCACCATACTATAATTTACTAATGATATATTTAATAATGTTGACACCATTTCTAAACCGCAAGTTCCATAAATAACTTTAAATGCCGAAGTAGAATGGTGAGAAAAGAAAAAGCGGCTGCATTTTAATTACTCACACCGCTGTATTGTAATACGGATTTGTATAGCGGATGTAAATTGAATCGTAGAAAAGTTAAAACCAAAATACTATTGTAACGTGTATGTAAAAGAGCTGGCCAATAATCATTTTAGTACTCAGCTGAAATAGTCGTATGCTCAAAAATCAATATATGTATAGAAATATATAAAACAGGCTATTTTTGTCAACATTTAGTTATAAATGTTAAGAAAATTCAAATTTCAATTTTACATTAAAAGAGACTAAGTGAAGGGAGCCATAAAAAATCATTTAGTACTTAAGTTAATTACGTCGGTTAAAGAAAGAATGATGGGAATATGATTTAAAATGAGTATCGAAAACCTCCGCCATCGACTTATGACACTGGTTGGTTCCTTCCTAGTTAAACAAACATTTATGTAGAAATGCAACGGGGTAGGTTTTTGCCTGGCGTCCACATCGGTCACTGATTTACAAAAGCAATTTACCTGGTGCAAATCCTTATAGCGTTGCAATAAGACCCTTTTTGCGCTAGCATTAACTCCGATATGTTGGTTGAAGGGCAAAGGTCTGGTTTTTATGCATCGAAGCCAATGTCTTGTATCGAGTTACGTCCACGTTAAGTGTTACAGCTGCTTATTTTTTCGTTTTTAATAATATTCATAATTTTCTACAAGCTTTAACAAGAAATAACAATTTAGGTATTTCCGTAACACAATTAAAGTGATTTTAAAATGAGTTTTAACGACGTACGCTTTGACACATAAAACAATATAGCTGTTCAAAGTTTACCAAGTGCTTCAACGAACGTAATTATGTGCCGATATTACATTATATACATATGATATACTTTTAAAATACTTATTACCGATTTCGTATGAACGCCCTTGAAATATTTCACAGAAAACTTAATTATTTATACATTGTTTTAGTATATATTTTGGAAGGATTTTTTGTTAACTTATATGCTATTTATATATATATATTTATTGACTTCCATTTTCAGAAAATAGTTATTATGTTTAACTATTTACTAGGTTTGATGTACCACTAAGGTGTACCCGTGGTTGCACTTTAATTTTATTTCAAGTCATTTTTATTCATTTTGTTTTAATTTTTTTTGGATAAAGGATGGACTACAAAAAATATTGAAACATTTTTTGTAGTCCATCCTTTATCCAATAAAAAGTTGCTTCATTGCTACGTGAAAGAAGAATAAACCATCAATGCACTTTCAAATTATTAATATTGACAAGGAAACAGTTTAACTGTGTCAATGAGTATATACTTATTTACTTATAGCTTAATCGCAACTGTTTTATTAATACAAGTCTCGATTTTTAAAATAAATGTGTTGAGTAAATAAAGAGATAAGATACGTTGTCACTATGATCAAAGCCAAGCATAAATCTATGCCACGATTTCATCTCAAAATCCAGTATTCTAAATTGATTGTGGAGATGACGCATTTGAACTCGTGTTCATCTTCAAATAATGCTATGAGTCAAAAAACACAAGTTTTGTAACATATTTGTAGCATTTTTCTTATTTACGGCCTTTCAACGTTTAATAACTGTTTAATAAATATGATACTCTTTATTTTGCTGAATACTTTGCTGCGAAGCAAGATAAATAGTAAATAAATATTTTAAGTCGATTTAATTGATTCTTTTAACTTACTTAGCGTATCAACGTTTTGAATAATATCAAAACTTTAATCACACAGTATGGGTGATAAATAAACAATATTATTAATAAAAATAAAATATCACTTTCATATAATTTATATGTGAAAGATATTTATAGACAACCGATAGTTTTTAGTTTTTCTGACATTTTCTCTCCTCACTGACAACACGATTTATCGCACCTCGTTAATCTTGTTCCCCAATTCGATACAGTCTACAAGCCCGCCTTTCAAACGTCTTAACGAAGTAGGAAATTTTATAAGAACGCACACGATTTATTCTGTCATCCTAGAGATAGAAACTTGTTCAAAAATGTATATGTGGCCTATGTGTGAATAGTTTTAATGCCAGTTGTTTTTATAGCTTCAAGGAATTAACGACATAATAATAGAATTGGACGATCATTTTACAAACCTTGTTTTATATTATGTGAAAGCATGTATCTCATTACAAGAAATCTTCAGGCTTTATTTCCAAACAAACAATGAGAGCTTTGTGGGGCGGTTGCAGTACTCAGAAATTCTGGCTCGAATTACGACTTGAGTTTAGTTTAGCTTATTTGAGCTTATTTGAGTTTTTCCGAAGCATTCAGAAAAAAGATAACTGTTATATGTGACAATATAAAGAAAGACAAGTTAACATTGTTATGAGTAGGAACAGTTTTATACAAATAAAAGATACCTTCACATTATCGTATATTTTTTTTCTCTACAATAAGCATAACTTTCGAAGTTTATGACAAAAAGCTAGTGACAGGAGATAATTAACAGGTGACAAAAGTACCTCTAAGTTGGGATTTCAAGGGCACAAAAAAGCAGGTAAGAAAAGACAAAGAGGATTTTTGCAATAAAAGTACAATTGTCATTTAATTTTTTTTTAGCATTTTAAACAATCACTAAGTTCTAAAGTAATATAAGCTTCATTTTGGTTTCATTGCAGTCTTTTGCATATTTACTTAACTTAACACAGACTTGTTT
>DWHQ01001382.1:0-10948 GCA_018247955.1 Eurytides marcellus marcellus | reverse complement strand
AAAGGAATGAGGCAGGAGGGGGTTGGGTCACCGGTCACGGACGAAACGTGGAAGCACAAACACTTTTACATAAAGTCGGTTTTCTATCGAGCCGGTCATATCGATCCAGCAACAGCGGAAGCTGCTGCATGGATCTACCACCGTACAAAGTTTCTAGAGAAATTATGGTACATTTTATGAACGTGCATCGTTTTCTTGATGCTTCTAGAATATTGTTTTCAAATGTTAGGTATTGAATAAATTTTCTATAGCTTCTTGCTGTACGTAAAGCCATCTCTTATTGGTTATCCAATATATGAAGACTGAAGAACAGATGCAAATTTCATAATTTTACGGTTATATTTCGAAGGGAGGCTTAATATTTTAATCCCTGTCTTGCTTCTTCAGACAGTTCAGACATATGTGACTTTTGCGAAAACTTATGAAATGTCAAAAATGTTTTTTTTTTTAAATAAAATAAAATATTTTTAAGAAAATTTACGACACATTGTCCTTCAAACCGGAACACTAAAAGGGTATATATAGTATGAGGGTATGACATTGGATTCCCAAGCAAGTTATGAGAGTCCTACCGCTTCAAAAATTTACCATGAAACATATATTTATTTCTTATACATTTTTAGCTTATTCTTTGATTTTTTAGGTTTATTAAATTTGGCCATGTATGGCCATATATACACAACGTTCATGCTCTTACTACTCCCCAATTTTAATGGAACTTTTTCTTAATTGTGTACAATAAACACAACAATATCTATAAACAAAATCCATAAACAAAAACAAAGCAATCAGTTATTATAAGGTTTTCCTTTCTCAATAAATGTCTACATAATAATAAACACTGCGATAAGTATCACGGCAGTGTAATATTGGAGTTCACATAGTTGTGGTTTATAGTTTGTTTATAATTAAATACAATCCTATTTATCAGTGTGTACGGAACAGTCGCGAGTGTACTAAATGAAAATGTACATAGTGTTTGTAGGACTTTTAGGTGAGTGTTTAGGATTGTGAGAAGAAATATCATATTTGGAACTTCTATAACGTTTAGATAATAAACCAGATCAAGTAAAACAATCAAATAGACATGATTGAGTTCTTAAATATAATCAATGAATTTGACTGTTGTTTTTTATAATTTTTCTTTTTATGGAAGTTTTTTTTTACAAGTGTGAACGATGAAGAAAATATAAAATAACAAATAAAAATAGTAGTTTAGTGATAGGGTTCTTGTTTTATAAATTATATGAGTTGTTAGATTTCAAAAAGGACGAATTCCAAAATGTCTAAATGTGTATAAATCGTTTTTCTTGGAGTAATTCGAAAAAAGGGATGGGTTTTAATCTTACTTAACTTGGAAACCACAAGGAGTTGGATCAATTTGTTAAAACGTTTTGAAAGATAATTAATATTTCTTTTAAATATGAACAAATGGTGGCATTGTGTCAAAAGTGGACTTGATGCGATTTGAAATGTAACGGCTCATATAATAATGGATGTGTTCAAATGAGCTCTGCGTTGATTTTATATTATATAATTATCACTTTTTGGAATTTGCATATAAGTATTATGTATAACAACAACCATATGCGTACTGTTTGGTATAGTTGTTACATTGGATATAGTCATAAAATCATTTTGATCTCTGACAATCTTTTTTTTGTATGAATTTTATATTAAATATTATTATTATCAAATTTTTCTATAAGTTTATTTGGACTTTGTATAAAATTTATATGTAATGTACTTTTATAATTGTCAAAATTTTTATAAGGTGTGGGATTTGATTTGTTACTGATTAAAATTCTAAATAAAAGGCTTTTTATATACTATATATTACGAATTTATTAGTGACTTAACAATAAATAACAAACATTGCTGTATTGCGGAAGTGAGAAGATGACACGAAATATTCATATGGTTAACCAGTGGGCATTTAGTTGAAACTTAATTTAAAAACATGTAATTGTCGAGCTCAACATTATGAGTGAAATGTATACAATTTATTTAAATTGTTTTAGATAGGTTAAAAAAAATATTTGCTCGACTACTACTACAGTACTAAATTATTAATTTGAATCTTGCGTTAAATCGGCATATTTTCTGAAAGTATTTAATAGTAAAGCAATTCACTTTATACTTTTTAATACTTCATATGTGTAAAAGCATTTTAATGTGATTAACATATCCATTAAATCTGATTTAAGGTTATGAATATCTTATAATTTATCTGGTTGTTAACTTTATGGGTAATAATTTTGTTATTTGTGCATAAAGGAATATGAAGCCTACGTCAAAAGAAAACGAGCTATAAAATCTTATCCATACATATATTTAGTCACCTTAAAAGTAGCTTAATTATAATCTGATAGGTACACAAACACACTACATATATTACTGTAGAACTTATCAACACTACAAATATTTTATGAAAAAGAGCGATATGAATAATGTGTTTCTGAATTTTGATATCGTCAGGCCAATATATAATGCAATTATTATAACCATACTACAAATCACAAACACACATCACTTATTCACTATATTACAGTTTTTATAAGATTTCCTTTGTTCATCTTCAGTGAAAGCCTTCAGTATCTGAAAATAAAAACATTGTGTTAATATAACAAATACCATCAAGCTTTTTCATCCATTACTTTATGGCACAAAGATATATACATAAACGCTACATTTCCTAATTTATTTTTCCAATATTCTGTCAAATTATCTTGTAGAATTTTATATATAGAATTGGTGTGAAAAGGTCTGTTCTTCTTAGAGACTAAATAGCCTTTACTGAGTATAGTACATACAAGTTTTTTTACGTCTGGATTTCTTTAAATTGTTTAATAAAATTACATATTATGATAGCAGCAGCACAATGATATGAACAGAATATGCAGAATTGAATTCACAATTGCAGACAAAGCTCAATTGGGTTTTCTGTTTATTAAAGATCTATAATGCAGACTAGCAACAAAAAGAAGACACTTTGTGTAATGCATTCATTTGCAGAGTTTGCCTAGGGTATTAAAACAAAGTGAAAAGTTATTCAATTATCAAACAGTATTGTGCAAAGAAATTACCAGATAGATATATTAGATATCTGTCTCGTCGTTTCTTTATGTCACAAAGTACTGTTACAAGCACAGTCAAGTAGTTTGGAAGATTTAAGTTAATTTTTAAAAGTAGCCCAAAGTCAACCTAGGGTAATACCACTGTACGGTCAGTTATTTCACCAGCAAGTAGTACTTTGTTCCATTTGCCAGTATAGCAGTAATTATACTATGCCAATAAAATAGAAATACATCATCGAAATGATACAAGCATGCACAATTAAGTTAGGTTTAACCATTAGGTAGTTGTCACTTCCAGTCAAGTCTGCTTTAGATCTTTATATTTGCGATCATCTACACATGCGTTAACACAATGACAGAATTTTACATGTACCCACATTGTGTGATATATTTATTAGTATGTAAATTGTTTTTCTCTTTTTAAGTGAATAATGTATTTATTCTTTGAGAAATAAAGTTCTCTACACCCCTTTAACCATATGGGTTTTCTTGTCTTCACCATGTATCTCAAGAGAAATAAAGTTCTCCAAACCCCTTTAACTATAGAGGTTCAAATTGCTTGTCTTCACCATGTATCTCAAGCGACTCAATCTACATAAGAGAATAGAACGTGTTACCTGGTTTTGCTGTCAGAGCGGCTGCGGCGTTCACGCGACCGCGACCTCCGCACCGACGGTGAGCGGCGCCGTACCGACGGTGACCGTCTGGGTGACCCCGACCGCCCGCGGGAGTAGGAGCGCCTGCGCGGGCTGCGGCTTCGCGATCTGCACATCGCGACAACTCATTCATTGACCACATGGCATCACAACGTATGTATTAATGTTTTATAACACAAAAATCCATTTCCTCCCTCTCCGTAAACTCTTTACCCATCATACTCTCACCGCAAGTTCTATAATGTTTAACAAAATATCATTCTACCCTCCTGCAATCCGAACGATATACGTACAGTCGTCGAAACAAACGAGATATCTCTCACGTGGGCTTTACAGATTCACTTGCATTTCTTTCGGGTAATACACGAACAGAATAATCGTTCATATGTAAATTCATCGTTAATAAAAAAAATGTATACACCAAACACCAACATTTCTTACTTTCTGCTAAATACAACGTTAACATAGTTACAGATAGGTAAGGCAGTGCTAAAGTATAGGATTTTAAAAAGTACCGAGACTTGGTGGGCCTGCGGAGGTCGCCGAGCGTTGTGTGGCTGCTGTGGGGCCGAAGGGATTTCGAATACCGAGGCGGAGACAAGTTTCAACATAATCTTCCATTGAATGGTGACGCTTTACCGGAAGTTTGTTGAGAACGAATTGTTGAGGCTGAGAGAGCTGATCGCCGGTAAAGGTGGTATTTCTAGCCGGTGCCTCGGTGACGACGTGTGTGTGCAGCGGTGAAGCGTCGGGAGTTGCAATGACATTCAGGACGGTTGTAGGTTCCTATGCTAGGTGGCTCTCCGGCATCGCAGTTATTTTTTTTAAACTTTTCCAGTTATAAAAAAAATACAGGTATGGGATCAGGTTATGGCGGTCAAGGGGATGGACATAGGGGCGAAGTAGTTGGAGACTTCAGCTGCGCGTAGAAGTTTGGAGAGCCGGTCGCAGAAGTCGAGCGGTATGTCGTAGCGAGCGGCGTTCGCGGATGTCAAATTTGTAAACAAGCCGTAGTTGTGAAGAGATGTGGTGAGGTCGTTGGTGTGTTGGTGGTTGGTTGATAAAATGGACCTGTAAACGTTCCAACACCCACCACATTTAATATCTCCTTTTAAAACAACTTAAAGTACCAAGTTATTTCGATGACATTTTTACTTTTCTGTTTTTCGGCCAAAGTTGCAGCTATGTTTTTAGATTAATAAATAGGCAATAAAATTATTCTAATGGGACCTAAGATTCTTCTGTCGATTTTTTGTTTACTGTATATAAAATTTAATAAAACATTCGACTCAACTAGTAAGTTTTAAATTTTACCGTATTAGTAAAAAAAAGTGGATAGCACAAGGTAGGGGTTCATACTTTTCTCTATTAGAAGTAAAGGCAATTGCGACAATAAACTTAACACTGTTAATATAATAGGAGGGCATTCCTCTTCATATTTAGCAGCAATTTGCACCGAGTAGCGTAAGCTATGCAGAGTATTGCAATTGATTTAATAAAGGCATTAAAACAACCTCTTGCTAAAATATAAAGTGCCCACCTCGAGTACCTGCGTTCTCTCCTCGTTCGGCCGTTCGACATTTCAACACGAATGCGTGTACCGCAGCAGCGTCTGTAATAAAACGTGAGATGCATGAATAACATGGAAAAAATATCATTTTAGAAAAAGCATCTAGACAAAAATGCTAATTCAAATGTTCCCCATTCCGAGACAAGTGCATGTAAGAGAATACAAACACATATCAGTCTTGGCATGGAGGTATCGTGCTCTTGCACACTTATGACTCAAGCGTTTCACATTGAGGATGAAACGGATCTAAGGAGCGTGCATGTGAAACATATAATATATGATAATGGTTTAGTGATTACAATTTATCATTTAGATAAAACTGGGTAATTTTTCAACTAAGTTACAAAATAATTAAATATAAAAGAAAAAAAAAAAGCGAAGGGAAAATTAGACTGCTAGAATTGAAAAGCCAAAATAAATATTTGTAAATTACTTTGAATGCATATATATTTCAGGAAAAACTTCAATATTTACTTTTCAATATCTATTACATTTTCATTTAGATATTTTGACTCTAAAAACTAATAGCATTCAAAAATTGTAAATTTATTACGAAAATTCATATTCAATTCTATTAAAATCTATATTTATTTTCCCTTTATGAGAATAAATATCGTAAGAGTAATAATGGCAACTATTTTAATTTATTAGGATGTTGCCAGTATGTTAATATCGTAATTGTATGTCAATTATTTCTGTCAATAAAATGGCGGTTCTTATGTGTGTAATTATCTCTAGTATTATTTGACATTTTTTTTTCAAATCTAGTTATCAATCATTTTCCCTTTGCCGGTGAATAGAATTTACTATTATTTTTCGTTTACAATATTGCAAACTGCTGGTGTTCAACATATTCTAGAAAATTATGTCGCAACTAAACGAAACAACCTAAATTTTTAATATACTTGCGAGAATACTTTTTGGTCCTTAATTGTCTATCTCAAGATAAACACAAGTTTAGTCTTAATGGAAAATCATAATCATCTGATTAAGCGAAGTTTATTTAACCATAAAGAACTATTTGTTTATCACTTATACGAAATAACTACGCATCTAAGATAGTAACGAGGTCAGAAGATATCAAAATGGCGGACGAGCGCTTTAGACACGAAATTAAATGGCATTAATAGTTAATAGAGCTTTAAATGTGTAAGGGCTAATAATAAAAGTACGACAGGTAAAAATAATACTTACGTTCCATCTAGACCTCGAACTGAATCTTCTGCGTCGCGAGGATCTTCAAATTCAACGAATGCAAATCCAGGCGGATTTCTTGCAACCCACACGTTTCGGATGTTTCCATATTTAGAAAATACTTTTTCAATTTCATACTTTGAAGCATTTGTTCCCAGGTTCCCGACATAAACTTTGCAAGATAAATCCCATTCGCGATAACGCGACATCTGTAAAAAAATTTAAGTTAAATCCCACGTGCCGCCATATTAAATATAATCAATATCTCCATCACATCACATTTACAAAATGGTATCAGTTTGTTATACACTAATACAATACCTTTTCTTAGAATGTTATTTTAACTTTGTTTATAAATTAGAGAAGTTTATAACTTTACAGACATTTACCACGTTTTTGTTTTAAAATATAAAAATTTTGTACTACGACGTCATCACTAGAAGGAATGCACAAACGCGAATAAGATGAGTTGCCGCTGCAAATCAATGTTCGTGTTATTAGATGCTGGCAACTTTAGGTATCTGTGTTGCCGTGTTACTCCCAATTGTTTATTTTATTAAATATTAAATATTTAACGCTACATAAATTGATTGCATTAAATTATAATAACTATATAAATAAGTTGGTTAAAGTTTTAGTTAAAAAAATCTTTGCATACATAAAATCAATTGTCATTACTGGACCACGCGCTGTAGTAACATTGACCTATTCATTATATTATCTGTGTTGTATTTTGTCATTCATTGTTGTGTGCCAAACAGCTGATGGCCTTTTGTGAATACAAATTATTTTTAGAATATAACTATTAAAAAAATAAATAAATGAACTTGACTTAAAAATGGACGTTGTAGGTCTTTTAAATAATATAAACGACAAATCAGACATGTTTGCGCTGAAAACATGGACTGCAGAATGGTCGAATAATTTTCAAGAGAACCAAGTGAGTACCTTTATTGATTTTTATCCGACCCTTGAACAACGGTGTATTACTAAGTGAATGTTTGAGCATATATCCATATATAAAGAATTCTTGTAAGAAATAGCTTCCTATGTTAGGTAACTACTAGTTTCAATTATAGAAATCTATATCCTTGAAATTTATCGGCAAATCGAGTTTCATTAACACAGTTATTTATGAAGATTAATTTGTAATGTTTAATTAATGCCAATTGTTTTAATAAATTGAAATACTATTACTGTTTTTAATTATAACATAATTTTAGGTTGGTAAAGTTATTTACTAAAATTCGTGACCGACTTATTTTAAGTTGCTGGTTGTTTTATTGATATATAATTTGCAACATCTATCAATATTTGTAGCGTGAAATAATTATACTCATATAAACTGTGGTTTGTAGGCTTCTGTTACATCTATATATGTAAAATATTTTATATTCAAAAATGTTGTATGTACTTTTGTAAATTTATGTATATATATTGAATTAAGTAAAAAAGTACGAAATTTATAGATAGTTTATTTCTATGCTATATATAAGATAAATAAACATGAGACGTTCCAACATCAAATATTGCTTTCTTACTAAGCTAAGATAGGTGGAAGTTCAGAAAAACCAGGTTGAAAAATGATAAATTTTCACAAAAAAATATCCGACACATGGTCAATTTTCATATCACGTAGATTAAATATCCTATCTAAAACATATTATAATTCGTATTCATCAATGAATCATAATTAGTTTACTAAACAAGAAATAGTTAAAATAAAGTCATATCTTATTTGAACGTGATAAAGTTTAATTTTCAGTGCCAATGTTTTTTTTTTTGCACATAAAACCACCACCGCGATAGATTTTTACGCAATTTTCGCAATGCTATTGCGATAGAAGACTGGCGTACGCAAGGACTGCTCCTAGCCAGTCCAGTGTCACGCGCGTTGTAAATCCAAACGGTTTCGGACGTTGCTTTGTGTTGTAAATATGCTGTACGAGGTACGGTAGAGCCAATAAGCCTTTTTTTATCTGTCACAACGATGCAGTTTTTTTTTAATTTCTCTTAAGGCACAAACACGATTTGATGAGTCTTGTGAATTAAAAGTAGGGATATGAGTCCTATGCAAGTTCAAAAAATATTTTCAATAAAAAAATATCTTAATGTAGATTGTTATATTAAAAACATTGACACAGTAAATGTATTAAAATTTTATCGCAGTTCATTCAATTTGGTATTCATCGATTTAAGGAAGGGTTGTTTATCATACAAATGAATCCTGCGTAGCCTGATCTTATATATTACTCATAAGTAACAGAAGTTGTGCAAGAAATGTACCATATATACATATATAAATCTCGACAGATATGCATTATACCCAATTTATTAATAATTTAATTGTATGCACTTCTCACGTGTCGAACTTTACACTTTGAAAAAGAGATATGAGTCGTTCGTATCATTAATAAACAATTTTATCGAATCCCGATACAAAATAAGTTGATCTGTTAATAAACAATTACTCATACATATTATTCATTTAAACATGAACTATTATATTGACTCCCTTCGTATTGTTGCTTATTTCTATTCCTTGAGGAAATAGAGGATTTACAAATAGAGGATTTACGCACTAAATACCCGTTATGTGTTCACTTTTACAATCATCTCAACCTTTTTTTGAAGTCGGGTAAGTAGAAGTGTTTATTTGACAAAAGATAGAAGACAATGAGTACTATAATGTATTCACATAACATAACATGTTATCACATTGACAACGTGCGTTGCTCGATGTTTGTAAACAGTTGAAAGCCACTATCTGTTTGTATTTCCAACTGATGCCTATACGTATGTTATAAATCTAAAAAGGTTTTTTTACTCTCTGATGCTTAGATTAATTTCGTTTCTATTTGTTGCTTGTTTCATATTTAATATCTTAGTTATGATAGTGAAATAACTTCGCGCGATTTATCGGATACGTTTTTAATTTTTGTTGTCATTTCACGGCGTAAAAAGTTGACGATGTCCGTTTGGAATTTAATGGTATTTGTATGAAATAATAATGGCGATTTACAAGGCAAACACACTTGTAATTAGAACTTAAATTAAAATTGTAAAGATAAAGAGATAATTAATGTTCTCACAACGTTTGTTCTTTCTTGGAGGACGTTAAGCAGAAGTTTGGGCGAAAGTATCGGTTATGGATACTTGGTATTCATAAAGTCAAAGTCAAAATTCTTTATCCAAGATTGGATTAATTGGTTTACATTTACTCTTTGACGTCTAATGAATCTACTACCTGTTCGGACAAAAATGCCTCAGTCCTGAGAAGAACAGGCGAAAGAAACTCAGCGGGACATTTATTCTCTTTTTTTAATTGTTTACAATTTTTATAATTTGCATCTTGAATTAGCCTGGAGGCGATCACATCATTCCCATGGTGTGCTATCTTCAATGAAATCATTTGCTGTATAATATACCTACAATATACCTTTAGCACACAAACGTCCTTTTAATTTTTGTTTTTTTAATTTGGCAACAGGAGCTTTCTAGATGTTTTCTGGAATCCTATTGTAAAAACGTATACATTGCCTATAAAAAGAATTACTGCCTCGTTGTAATGAAGTCTTAGGTAGAACAAACTTGTTTTTGTTATTAGTGTAAATGTTATGCACGTCATACTTCCTGGGAAAGTCATTAATATTTTCATGACCGAATATAACATTTTTATGCACGTATCGAGAAGCGTCTGTCAATATGTTTATATTCTTAAAATGTTCTCTTAATGACACTCTTGCATTAAGCCCATGCACGAATAGCCCTCTTCTGCAGTACGAAAATCATATTTATAGCAGTTACATTACCCCATAGTATGCCATAGGACTTATACTATGGAAATAGCTAAAATAAACTGTGCGAGCTGTTTTTAAATCTGCGATAGATCTAATTTGCATAAATTGCAAATGTCCATGGGCAGCGGTTTTTGCTTTCCATTAGGCGAGCCGCTTAATGACATCAAATTCACTAAATGTTAGGACACCTTAAAATAATTCGTCAGGGGTGATGCCAGCGCATCTTCAGTTATTCTACCTTCAAACAGGAATGTGTAATCACTACTAAAACACTAGAACAGAAACCGGTCTTAAAAATCATGTAAATTAATGTCTTGTGAATTTTTACTTTAAATGTGTTACTCCCAAAGATATAATCTCTGTTGATCAGTGTCTCAAGACAATTGACTGTGTTTCGGTTCGGGAGTTAATGTTGCCAGCGACATCACTGGATACAGTGAAATAAAATCTTAAATCTTTGGGTGATGACCACAGCGCGGGCCCGAACATTTTCTGTACAGCCACGGTGTTGTTATAGGCAGACGTGTCGCTTAACATCAGGGAGACGACTTGTTCCTATCTCCTAGAAATCCAAAACTGTTACTCATCTATCATGAACGCAGACACTTCTAGCTTTTTGTCGATACGATCTGGTATGAAGCAGTTTAAAAT
>DWHQ01001381.1:0-10949 GCA_018247955.1 Eurytides marcellus marcellus | reverse complement strand
CCAAGTTCATATGAAGCATGAATTATCTTGTGAACGGTGCTCTTTCACAGTGTGTACTACCTTTTGTACGTTAGGTTAAATCCGAAATGATATTTTGCTACTGGTATACGAGTGGCCATAAATAATGTTACATGAAATCTAGTTAGTCATATGAAAAATCTCGTTATATTTTTACTTTTTATTATTTTTATTTTGACCCAACTTCTTTATTTTTCAACGGGAATGTTTTGGTACCTGTTTTCACATTTATTCTTCTCCAAAAAAAATTGAAATCGGGTAGTTTGAGTTAAGGAAAATAGAATACACTGATAAGACTGATATGCAATTTACACGAAGTTGCAATGGAGCCGTCGAATAATTTTTAAATGATCTAAAAGCTTAATACTAATCGCGTGTTTGTTTATCGTCCTATTGATAGATTCAATAGGCAAAATAGAATTTTTCAATGATCAGCAAAGTTTGGACAAATCCCACTTTGGTCGCAATACCAACACAATTATAGCAGCCAAGGCGTAAATCAGACCAAATAATTGTATTTGGATAGACAAAACCTCAAAATCACATCTAGAAAAGTAAGAATTTTTTACGGGACCATTTAGATTTGATTGATGGATGATTTATTGATCATTAATGAGGATCATTAATGATGACTTGAAACTTGGAGCTTGTTCCTATACAAGACATGTTTACAGCATAGCATAGCACTTTTAATCAAAAGTTTCATCATTGAGAGCATTTTTACAGTTCTAAAATATCATATAATATATTTAAGTCTTAAAATATCAAAGAAGGTTCATCATTCAACATGTCTGGTGGGAGTGTTATACGAACATAAGATCAATATAGATATGTGTGAAAGGGGTTAATCGTTGGCCAGTGTTTTATGACACTGTATTGCCTATGATAAAGCTTATAAGCATTATATATTTTAAAAGTATGTCTGGTTACTTTCAGAACACATTGCGCCTGGACAAAAAAGCAAGAACCAACCAGGTGTGGCTCCAGGCTAATGTTTCTGAATCGCGAAAATTATATACCTATGCTTAAAATTATGTGGAAAAATGGATAAACCAACGAAAGAACTTTCGGTTTAACTACGCACAGACGACGCATAAAACAGACTCAATGCCAAAGTCATGAAATTAACAAAATAATATAAACAAATAACATCAACCAATGAAACTAAAGATGGTTCAAGCGAAGTAAGGTGACGACACAATTTCAGGCATAATCTAGAATTAGTTCTAGGCCTGTATTACACCCTCTGGATATCCACTCCATACAAATCCACGTCCGAGAAGATTGTAAAAAGTGGAGGTATAGAGTTAATTAAATTAAGCTCATTCCATTTACATAATGCATCCGTGTTTAAATATTTACAAAATGATTTCACGGAAAAAAACTAAACGGTCAATAAACCGGAGCGTTATTAACGTGTTTGAAAAACACGGGGGCGTATTACTCACGCGCCGTGGGCCCAACTCAGCAGCCTTAGCTGATAATTAGAGCCTCATCAGATTTGCGTCTTTTGTGCATCTTTTTATGGCGATCATAAAATCACCGCCCACACGTTCCGCGGCGTCGGATTTATCTCTTAGAGGTTTAATTGCGATTTTAATGCCGCCTTTACCCACGCTCCAAAGATGTACTTGCCGGCCATAAATGGTACACGAAATCATGATTTTCAATCGCATATTAAGCGGTCCATTGACGCATTTAGAAAGGTGCACTCTTGTCTGCACTAACAGAAGAAGCATCACATTGTATATTAAAAAATAAATAGCCTTGAATTTTCAAGTTACAGACGTAGCTATGCATCGATATGTTTTTATTTACAATTGTCCTGCCGTTCTAAAGTTTTTACATAAGTACAGATACATTTTCGCCCTCTACATTTTTATTATAGTACAGATCTATCGACTCTGTCTACTTGAACTACAAAATGACTAAAATATGTGGCGATAAACCAGTAGTTAATTTAAAAAATAAATTGATACCGGTCATTAAGCAGTGTTGTTTGGGGATGAAAGTAGCTCGTTTTAACCAAGAGTATATATAAACTATCCGTGTGCAAAGTTTTATAAAAATCCGTCAACGGTTTCTTCGAGATTGAGTGACATTTTTTAATTTCAACGATTGAAAACTGAATTAATTTATTGTGTGGATTAGTAATATACGTCTAAAATACGTCGTAAATGAGCGGGTTTTGCAATCAACAGTTACTATGTGCGACAAAGGCGGTTATCGTGTTATAAGCAATCGAAACGATCGGTGCGCTACCGAATTGCAGTTTACAACGGACGTCGATAGGGCTCGCGTCGCGTCTCAACGATGCCGCACGTCCGCACTTTGCATCTGAATGTGCAATCGCCGACACGCGGCTACAGAGACGCTCCCTTATCTCGTCTCAGCGGGTAGAGCTTGAGCTAGCTGGTCATATTTCTTTGGGGAGTTGGAAACGCGATTGGAAATTATATTTACACAAGTTCTGGTTTTGATATAGAAATTTCACATTCATGCAACGCGTATATTATCCGGATTGAAATGATTTTTGTTGCACAGAACGGCGGCGACAGTGAATGCTTTAAACAGATATGCCTGCTGCTTGTAAACAAATGTACTCAAAATGGTAAATGCAATTTCACTACAAACTTATAAGGTGAAACAGAGATTATACATAGTATTAGATCGGCAATACTGAGGAAAATATTTAGTCTTTAACTAAATCAAAATCTTTTCTCTTCTTACTTCGATGTACCTAGTCGCCTTTATAGTATGAGACGGTTTTCTATAGAGACCTCGTCATATTACAGGAAATATCCATTGAAAATAATAGAACCATAACATTACCATAACGGAACGAATAAACAACGATCGTATACATGTTTTATGGCTGATATCTGAAAATAAAAGTGTCATAAAGCAATGAAGGAGAATAAGAACGGATCCTTGGTAGCGTTTCCACAAAATCTTAAGCGATTTAGATGCTGTTCATATTGTATAACGGGTGCCTTTATCTATTCCAGCTCCATGAGTCTGTATTCAGGTTTATTGTGATTATAAATTTACTTGCATTTAACAAATTTAAAGTTTTATTTGGTTCAACGCTATGCCCGTCAATGACAGATATTGGATGGTATATATCTATGCCCAGTTATTGAGCTGGAAACTTTTGACTTCATCGAAACACATTAATGCTTGGCCGTAAAACAACTGGCAATGGTATGCGTTTGTCACCCTACCTCATAAATAATGTGCTGAAGTTTACCATCAATCATTTCGCCTCGTCTCTCACGTTCTAGTGAACTCCAATTATTTAATTTTAACGAAGTGTTTCAGTTTCGCCAACAGCTGTTATAAATATCCTCAGTGCCCGGGGTCAACAGACGGACAACAAAGACTGCTTTTCTTCATGTTTGTTTAGGTGTTGCCTCGAAATTTTCCATGACGTACTAATTTAATGGTACGCTGCTCCTCTAACCGATATCACTCATGAACACGAGTTTCCTTGTGGTATTGCAATTTATTGCAATAATTATATAATCACTCCAAAGCCTTATCATTTTCAGTCATTATAATGAAATATTTAATATCGAAGCATACAAGACGCGAAAATCTAAACAAATCCAAAGACCCTGATGCCTATATGTCGACGGAAATTACAAAAATTAAGTTAAATAATACAGGTTGTAACTATTACGAGATACCGGTAGTTCAATTTAAGTACACGGTTATGATGATTTATGATGTCGTAATTTATGCCGGTAGTGATGGAAAATATGAAATGAATTCAAGAGCAATCCACAAGCCTTGAAGGGGAACTCCACCGATTTCACGTTAAAAAATTATTACCACAGTAAAATTTTCGGTGCTTTCACATTTTAAAAGCTTCACCAAAACATTTTAAATCAAAATTGAATTTACGTTAGAAGTATTTGCGAAAAATTTCACTGCTAAATTTACCTTCAGTTTAGCCAAAATATACATGTATCTGACAATAGTATCTCTACAAGAAACCATTCTTCTTTGTTACATGTTTTTCGGACACAGCTCGATGTCTTTTAGTTCATTTCTTATGTAGACGTATTAGAGTTTCAAATGCGGAGGCAGTTACTCCTTACCAAGAGGGAGGTGGGGGGCCATCCCGAGGCGTGAACGGAGCGTGGAGCGGCAACGCGGCTTGTTGTGTCTGACAGTCTACCGCTATCGATCCGGCGCCCCCGTTTCGGGCGAGCCGGCTGCGCCTACAAAGCTATAGGCACGTCTCGATGCGGCAGCCGAGTGCGTTGTAGGTTAGTCGGCCGCACAAACAAGATTCCACCGAAACCGAAATCACTCGTGTCTCACAATCGTTCTCAAGTAGACATAACGAATCGATGACTATACGAGATAAGGTACGAGCACGTACACGCAGACAGATTTAGACTGGTCTTAGTACACGAGTCGAGGAATTTAATGGAGTCGGTTGAAAGATTGCAACTCGAGTCGGGAGTTATCAGCACTTTAGGTTATGCACCATTCGTCTTATGAAACACGAGAGTAATGATAAAGGCGTGTCTTTTCCAGAGTTATTATGCTCGGAGCCATTACAAGTCGGACCGATGCGTTGAAGCCGCGCCTTCCCTGCCTACCGCAATCAATCGCGCTGCGATAAACTATACCCTGGCGGACTATAAAAGTCGCAAGCGAACGTCTGCCTAGATGTGTAGAAAATATTTCGCTGCAAATTTTGAATTGCAAATGTAAATAAGTGATCCCGTCATTAGGAATCAATTGTTCTTTTAAAAGAAATAGAAGCCCTTGACTAAGAATTTTAAATAAAATTATTTCTTCGTACACTTTGTATTTGATCAAATTTTTAACATGATTTTTTCATAAGAATGATGGAACCGTTCGATATGAGACCGGATCTGCAATTGCGAAGTTAGAAAACTTTCAAGACTTCGACCAGATTTCGATTTCCTTTCCAAACTGTATTTTGTATCTGACCAGCAGCCAATTTCCTCGGTGAGCGTGCTTAGACTTTCACAATGCTCGGCGATGGGAACACAATATACGTTAGATTTTAATGCTTCTTTCGTATCCATAAATATTTTGTCCACGCCTTTGTTCTAAAGATTTCAAGGTATCCCTGAAGCGGAGAACACAATTCTACATACGTTTTCAAAATTAATGTTATGCATAGGAATTCTCTGCATAAAAGGATACATAAGATCTTATCCAGAAGGATATTATATTTAGTATATAAAAAAATTGTATTCACTTTAAGAATTTCTCTTCCCTTGAAAACAAGCCGCGATTAATAAAAAAAGTTGAACGAAACATTTCCGTTCCATCTTTAGTAATTAATCTATACATTAATACGTGAAGAGAAAACGTTGTATCTCCATTCTGCGCCTATAGAGCGCATGGAGGAATGTGGAATTTGGCCTGACAGAAGATCTTTTAGGACATAAAGTGACGAGGCGAACAAGTTATGTTTCGACTGATGGTAAGAGGTCAAGTTTCGCCATAACAACATAATACACAGCACTACTACTATGAAAGAATGCTCGTTGTAATGCGGCATTGCGGTAGTTTCACCCCAGACGGAGTCTGCATCTTATGTAGTGAAGAAATGAAGAAAGCTAAAATTCCAACACGATATTAATTAAGTATTCGCGTATAAATTATATTAAAAAAAAATAACGTGTGCGCCGCGGCACGCCCGACAGAAGTGAAAACGTCAAACTGTCAACTGAAACCACGCAGACTGGCACCGTTACGCGTTACGTTACGAAGCATTTTACCCTCCCATAAAAAGTTACCACTTCAAAAAATTGACTGTTTATGTCCATACTGTTCATCTCAATATTGTGCAATGAGATTATAAAAAGATTATTAAATTAAAATGTCAGACTAAAAATTTTGAGAATCATTAAATTGCAGTATTATTTTCAATACATCCAATATGCGACTTTTAATGATATTCTTGGATATATACTTTATACCGTATATATATAAACAGCGCAGTGCCGAGTCAAAATGACTGAACTTTGTATATGGTGTCCAATAGTCGGGGAAATGGTGTCACTTACCATCATGCATCAGACCAAAAATTTGTAATTCCATCAACAAATGCAACTAATTGTCCTCCATTACAATAATGGGTTGGAATTAAATTCAAATTATAGCACACCGAATAAAGAGGCTAAACCATTCTTCAGCATTACGAAGTGGTAATAAAGGGAAAACACTTTTGCCTTCAATGTTTAATCCAATTTAAATTTTCGCGCTCTAAATTAAAAAGTTTTGTAATTATCCAGTTCCGGCTACATAACATAGTTCGCGATGACCCTTTCTGAATTAGGTAACTTTATTAAGGGGGAAACTTTGGGAGTTTTTGTGATTAATTTTTCTCTCAAGAGATAGTTATGAGGAAGTCGATTAAATGTTAACGAACTTTTTCATCCATTAAATATTTAAAGACATTTGGTATGTTTCGTTGATTTATAGTATTGTGACACTTAGATCTCATCAACATCATTATCTGTTAATCTGCCAGTTTAACGGGTTGTTATAAGTAAGTAACATTATGAATGGTTCAATCCAATCACTGCTACATAATCTCTGAAATTTCAATAGACGCTGAGCATAACGTGTAGTCCTAATGTTCAACATATTAATCCATAAAATAAACATAGCAGCTATTTAGTCTTTTATTTGCTTAGAGTGTACGACAACTCCAATTTGGCGCATTATAATTATTATAAAATTCGGTTGAAAGCTTACGTACGCACTAATGACTTAACAAGTAGACTTTTGTTATGTTCACTTTTAAACTTCAATCTTTTCAATTAAAATTCAATCTGAAAGACCATTTGGGTGATGACTAATTTGTCAATAGCCCGGCCTTTTTTTTTTTGCTTAAAACAATATATTATAGACGGTGATTTTTTCAAAGTTTATGAACGGTTCAAAAGGAGTTAGCGAAATCGTGTATTACGATAGACAGCTAGTATGTAAATGTTCCTCGTAACAAGAAGTCAAAGATAGGCGTCCATTGCCGCAACGTGGTTATATCATCTTAATGCAAATGAAACAATGCAAGCGGCGTGCATAAATCCGACTGTTGGGCGCTCCTTCCGACCGCAGCGCAAGCCCGCTGTTTACATAACAGCACAAGGCGGTGGCTCCATCTGGCGATTGGTTCTCAGCGCCGGTGTTTATCTTGCACCCATAAATTTTCCCCGCCATCGCTTCGCAAAGCAGAAAACGTAACCCTAATTGAATTTGTGTTATTTTTGCTCTTGTGGAAAATTGGCTTTGTGCAGCGCGAGCGTGAGAAAGTGCACGAGTCGGTTCAGTACACCCGACCACTTAATGTACGACTGCAGTCGCTTAGGTATTGTTCGGGATCGGATGCCAGACGTCTATGGCCGCGTTGTTCGCATTCGAAGCCGTTTCGCTGGTAGACTAACACATCATCGGTGGGCTGGACGCAACGTGTAATTTGCGGGAGCCGTTGGCTTACCGATTTGCATTATTATATGCTGAGAGCTGACGATTTTTAGAAACTGCTGCTGTTTTATTGATGCGATAGCGAAACCGTGAAGTCATACAGTACAAAAAAAAAACTTCTCATTAGTAGATTTTAAATAGAACGTTGTGAATTACTTTTAACAATAACTTAAATTACTTAATAGCAAAAGGAAAAACACCACAAAGGCAAGCGACAAAGGGCAAATAATTTCTTCAAAAAAAAAGAACACATCACAGAAGTAAATCCAGGATGACTTGGACGATCTTTCAAACAAAATTAAATTATTTATATTTGAAAACTTGATCCAATTAAAGTTCCAAATAATAATCTCCGGGTGCCTAATTGAATTCCTAACAATCATCTTATTGAAAAATTGTCACGTCCTTTACTTGATCTTATTCGTCTAGTAGTGTAGAAATTAAAATTGACACTCACTTAGTCGTAGGTAGGTTGATGGTAACGAATATTTAGGTAGGAAAAGTAAAAAATTCTTAGAGTTGATAAAAATTTACCTTAACCTTAAAGCCTTGAAGCCGTGGTAGCTTAGTGGCCGGGTGCTTTCTTTTAATTGAATATATACTCGAGCAACCTGAGTTCAAATTCCGGTGCCGGCACCAATGAATTTGTTAATTTACAATTAACAATTTTAAGTTCTGATTTACCACGTGTGAAGGAAAACATCGTGAAGAAACCTGCATATTTAAGAAATAATAAAAAAAAATTCCTAAATATGTGAAGTTCGCCAATCCGCAGCGTGGCGGTTTGTGCCCTTAGACCTTTTAGAGGAGGCCTGTGCCCAGCAGTGCGACATATATAGGCTGTTATTTTTTTCACCTTAAAACTTGATGTTGAAATTGACTCTTATTACATCGTGACACAAAGTCGTATCGAAAAAAAAGTATACAGAAAAAAGTATAAACAAACGTTTTTTGATATTAAAGATATCAATTTTAACGAAATTGTTATTTTATATTTAGGGAAACGTGTCATTTTGTAAAGAGTTTACTGAAATCGACTATGTAGATGACCAAGATGTGTCAAATATCTCGTTAAACAATTAACGAGGATTTATTATCCTCGTTAATTATTATCAAATCACTTCTTCGTAGCTAAAGAAACAACATGTAGTCTATGTGCATTGACGCTTTTTTCCGCCTCCACGTCTGAACCTTGCTGGGGCTATAAGCTGCTAATCATTTTAGTGTTGAATCTGCAAAATGTAACAGAGGTCGCGAGATCGTAAGGTCGTATCGATCTCGTAAGTGGACCTATTGCCATGGCCTAGCTTTAAACACAACTAGGACAGGCTTTTATTAAGTTAAAATTTTATAGAAATATTAAAAAAAAACTCGCGGAAACTCTTTATAGTCTTTGTAGTCAAAGGCAATGTAAAGTAAGCTTATTTCTGTACAAGGATTTAATTATAAAAAAAGTTGTGTATTTAATGAGCAATGTCTTAGCAGCGATTGGCTATAAAAATATTGAAAGAAAATTAAAATAAAACTACAAATTTAGTATCGATCGCGGCATTGAGCTTCCACATTTAATAAATTAGTTTTTAAAAGTAAGCTCGATAAACCGTATCAGATAATAATAGCTTCATCTTTAATAACAACCAAAATACTTATTATATGCAAATATTAAAACATTCGTACGTTCCTGTTTTTTCTTCCCATGTTAATTATTTTAATAATTTGTTGCTATATGTACACATGGTTTTCCTCTTTCCTTTCCTCCTTTTGCATTCTTTAGTTTGAAAAACAAAAGGCCCATAAAACCAGGAGGTCATTAAATACAAAGCGCGTCGAATATACTAACCAATACCATTAAAGTGTTTAGGCAACATTGTATTTTACGGTCTAATTTTACGAGTGGATTACATTGTAGAGGCAAAAGGGCGACCACATATTGTTTAAGAAGTTGCGGGGAAGACTATATGTGAGGTGAGCTGAGAGTTACTTAACGTTGATAAGCCGAGAGGTGACCTACCCGTGACCTTTGCCCCGCCAGGCTGCGACCTAGATCTGGAGACGAATCGATACGCATATGTACATCTAGAGTACTGTTGTCATTGGCGTGGTAAACAAAAAAAATATAAGACAACGGAATCCTGTCTTCATACACCGTCAGATGAGAGTGGGACGACATCCATGAAGACAGCAAGGTTCCAAAAGGTCGATTGATGCATTGATGCAGTGGATGGAAGAATATACTTCCTAATACAATGGATTTGATAGGTTATAATGACGGTAATATTTTATGTAGTTGGTGTTTTGATAGTGGAAGGACGCTTGTGCAGAGACCACCTGGGGAAGAACCACAATATCGGAAATGGTTCTACCAAGAAGCAGTTACGCACAATTATATTAACGAGTGAATAATGAACAATTCTAACAGCGTCGATTTAAGTCCACTATTTATAGGGAAAGCTAACAACATGATCAAACAGTTCACCTGATAGTGTGCCATCACCATAAAAAAATCAAGAGATGATGCAGGCGTAATGTCAACTAATAAATTTTACAGATTTTATACTTAAAATTTACGCTTTGTATAAATATTCGCGAAGATAGTTCAATTTTATAACGTAAAAGGCTATATTAAGATATTTAATGCGGATTATCCCTGAAAGTAAGGTACTTTACTGAAAATACCGGCTGTGTTTGTGCTGTAGGAGCGGCAAATAAGCCGTTTATTGTCTTCTGTTATAAATAATCTATATTATCAGCTTTTGGCGCGTTTACAAAAATCCAATTAAGCGGTGAAGGAAAGAATAATATAATTTCCATTGTAAACATAGACTGCGTTTCAGTGTTTATATAAGACATTCGTATGTGTGCAGACAAGTAGTTCACACTACCAATATTGTATTTGCTGAACTATGTATTGCATTAGTAGGTGCCACACCGAAATAACTCCGTCGCGTTGCAGTGTTTATTCTATATATAATAACATATTTGTAACATGCTAATCGGCATGAATCATGAAAAAAAGGCGTCCGGTTGAGCGCATTTCTAATACATTAATTGATTTTTTTATCATGACCAAATCTAACTACACCAACTTCTTTACTACAGACAGTCTAGTAAATTGGAAATAGTTAAATATTTTTGGTTACATTGCTGATACTAACGTTATTCCTGTTTTAGTGAACACATAGTTTATTATGTCATATAAATCAACGGCAAAAAGTTAAAACTTTTAAATATATGCGATCAAATTTCAACAAAAAATTTGTAACTTAGGATAAATTGATATGACAAAAATTTTATTAATAAAAAAAACTTTAACCTGTTGTGCATTAATCACGAGTCGGACTCGTGTAAACTTATTTTGACTTTGTAAATCAGTCACGAGTCTGACTCGTGTAAACTTATTTTTACTTTACCCTGTATTAAATACTAGTAAATAAAATTATCTATTTTGT
>DWHQ01001380.1:0-10950 GCA_018247955.1 Eurytides marcellus marcellus | reverse complement strand
CTGCAGTACTTACCTCAAATGGAATATGCAAAGCAATTAGCTTAATTTAGATCTACCACTTGGCACTTTTAATACTAAAATTAAGTATATTTTATTGCTTAAAGCTTATTACAGTGTTCAGGAATTTCTGGTAGACAAAAAGCGTGGAAATTGTGGAAACATTATACATTATATTGTATTGTAATAACTGTCAGCTCTTCTCAACAAAACTGCATTGCTAGCCGGTAGTAGCTTTCTTGCGAACGAAATATATAAACGACGATTCAAAAGTGCTTGTTAAGGCCTATTTGAATAAATATATTTTGATTTGATTTGATTTATGCTTCACTAGTGCCGATGAACTGCCTTAACAGTATTTGAAACTTCGTGATTTCGCAACATATGAGGTGACTGAAACTAGAGAGACTTACGACGACGGCAAGCCTATACAAGCTCTAATGGCGTTGTGGTTGTCTGGAATCGTCCGTTCAAGTGTCCTTTGGTTTAAGTGAAAAAAGCAAAAAAGTATAAACCTGAAATAAATGCTAAGCAAATGCCTAAGAAAATATCGAATTTTCTAAGTTCTTACTAGCAAGTACGAAATGTCGTGACTTCCTTACGCACTTGAAGTGCTCAATAATAAATATTACTAACACTAAATATCACTTATTAAATCATCAAAAAAAAAAAATATTCTCTTCCAAGTATTTGATCGCGTTAATAATCGAATTTCTTTCAGCTTACCCGACAGCAACGTGACCCTAGTGGAGGAGCTGCCGCGCCGCAAACGTCGCACCGCAAGTCCCAAAGCGCCCCGGCTCACCACTGCGCCCAAGCGGAAACTGAAGCCCGCCTCACCGTCGGTCGGCAAGCCGCACAAGATCCTCCAAATGCTCAAGCACAAGCTGCCGTTGCAAGCCGAGAAGCCCGAGCCCAAAGAAGACCTGAAGTCGGAAGCCGAGCCGCCCGAGGCCTTCCCCCTCGATCGCGAGGACAACGTGAGCGAGACGGAGACGGTCGTGGGGGAGCGGGACGGCGATATGTGCAAGGACATGAAGGACTGCCTCGCGAAGTTTGCCAACTTTGGCCTCGCCCGACCCGAAAAGGATGCGACGAGGGGAGTGGACAACTGCCCCGAGTCCATCAGTCCCCCGTTGCAAGAGGGCTCGCCCACCTCCACGGGGCCCATGCCGAGCTACGCGCCCAAGCCGAACCCGTGCCTGCTGTCGGTCAACAAGCTTCTGAGACGAAACGAACTGAACGACAAGCCGATAGACTTCCAGTCCCAAGCCCCCGAGCCGCTCAACGTGCCCATCAACGCCTGCCGTACCCCGGTGCCGGTGAAGGGTGAGCCGGAAGAGAGCAAGTCAGCCGAGGTCGAGAACTGCGAGCCGGTCGACCCCGGGAAGGACGTCAACAGCCACAAGTACGTGACCTTCGGCCAGGAGATCAAGCGCGCGATGGAAGAGTGCCAGAACATCATCAACTCGTACAACTGCGTCAAGGACAAGGAAAGCAAAGAGAGCGAGGAGGCCCAAGAGGGCCAACTCTCTCTGGAGCACATATGCGACGTCATGATGGGCTTGGACAAGAACCCGGATTACCTGAAGCTGGACGCGGACGAGTCGAACGAGCAGTGCGCCAAGCTGGCCGAGCTGGTGGAGAACATGCCGCACATCCTAGCCAACATGCCCGAGATCGCGTCCAAGCTCACCGACCTGGCGAACACCGCCTTCGAGCTGCCCGAGTTCGCCTCCCTCCTGGACAACCTGCCCGAGAGCGAGGCGCAGCTGAGCCACGAGACGCTGCGGCAGATACGGGAGCTCAAGCTCAACAAGAACAGGGACGGCGTCAAAGTCACCAAGAACACCGCCAAGCGGAAGAACAACCGCCGCCCCAAGAACAACTTCGAGAGCGGCGAGGTGCTGAGCACGATGACCTTCGAGCTGGACAGCAAGGACCTGTCCGAGCTGCTCAACAACGAGAGGGACATCCAGACCCTGATGACCAACAAGAACAGCAAAGAGGACTTCAGGGACCTACTCTTCTCGATCTCCGCCCAGGTGGTGATAAACAAAGTGTTCGAGTACGTTAAGAATAATAAAAATCCGGAGCTAGTCAAGTGCTTGGAGGAGGACAGGGATCTGCTGGGCAAGAATATCCTGACCCCCGAGATGTACACCCGCGACTCGACGCTCTTCGATAATTCGGTGAAGGACGCCCTCAGTATGGAGGAGCTGAGGGAACTGGTGAGGTCCAGGTTCAATTCGTGGAAGAATTACGTCGCTTCCAAGTTCAAGAGCATACCGGTGGAGCTGCTCGAAAACGAGATCGAGGTGATGTTGGAGAAGTTTCAGTCCTACATACACGACTTGGCAGAGAAGCAGTGCACGAACGAAACCGACAAAATCGGCGAGAAGATAGAGGAGGTCAGGAAGAGCATGGAAGGTGAGAACGAATCGGACAACGAGAGTTGCGCCGCCTCGAAGGAGTCACTGAAACAGATAACGAAATTGCTCAGTCCGCAAGCGGGCAACACTTTCGACTTGCTCATCATGAAACTCTCGAAAATGACGGAGGACCAGAAAACGACGGTGAAAAGTTTGAAGTTCAAATACATAGACGTGGTGCGCCGATGCATAGATTCGCAGCAGCTGATAAATTGGATAATATCCGACCCCCAGACGGCCGCCGACGTGATACTAGAGCACACCGGTCTACCGGTGAAGAGGCCGGACAACGTTCCCGACTTTTCTACGATGAGCCTCGACAGGAAGAAGGACTACTTCGCCGAACGAATGCGAGAGATGAATCGGACGTTTATGACGAGCCTCCCCAAAAAGGCGTTGACGGGCGACGAGTGGCTGGTCATGTTGTACAGGCTGGAACAGCTCGAGGACACGCTGAGGGACACCTTCTCCAAGATCCCCGCGCCGGTGAAGCAGAGTCCGCAGACGCAGGCCAGCGAGGCGGAGATCCTGGCGGCGAAGGGCCTGAGCAAGATCATCGGCAAGGCCAACGCCGTGAGGCCGGCCAAGAAGCCGATCCCCGAGCCGAAGCCGGCGAAGAAGGAGGAGAAGGCGCCCGAGGTGGTCGAGACCAAGGAGGTACCCAAAGAGGCCGAGAAGGACGAGAAGCGGTGCAAGAACGAGGCGCTTCTGGCGAAATGCGAGGCCATCCTGACCTCCAAAGGGGATAAGGGCCTGCTGGACAGCTTCTACACGATCAAATCGTACATCACCCAAGGCCTGCCCGTTCCCGAGACGTACAAGAAGCACGTGATATCGATATGCTCCAGCATCGACGCGAAACTGCTGGACGAGGGCATAGCCGAGACGCTGCGGCTGCGGCCCGAGGGGGAGGGGAAGGAGGAAGCGGGGACTGCGCCGGCCTCTGGGGAAGCCTCCCCAGAGATGGACAGCCCGGAGCTGCTGGCTAAGTATTCGGCGCAGGCGCTGAGAAGCGCGAAGGACGCACTGAACGCCGTGGCCTTCAAAGGCATGGCCAAGAACGGCCCCAGCAGATCAGAGAGCGACACCTGCGACACTCCGAAGAGCGAGTGCAAGTGGACGAGCGACTGCACCTGCAGCTCGTGCCGCGAGTCGGACGCCAGCGCGCCCCCGCCCTCCGAAGGGGCGAAGCCCTGCCCGCCCGAGGCGAACAAGAGCCCCGAGGGGCGGAGGCCCGAGCCCCCCAAGAAGCCTCCGCCCAAGCAGGCCAAGCAGCCCGCGAAGGCCTGCGAGAACGCCGCCCATCAGCAACATGCGTGCAAGGGTAAGACACGACGATAAATATTCCCCCTCAAACCGGAACATAGTAGTGCGTACATGCGGTAGGGTAACTGATGTTGTTGTGTCTGTTGAACTCTGCCAAATGCCTATCACTGTTAGAATTATTTGTTGTCATTTTGGTTTTGTTTTTTCTACACTTCTCATTGTCCAAATCAAATCAAACAAAGTATAACAATAAAAATATTAATCTAAATAAATAAAATTAGAGAACTTTTGTAGAATATATGGTCGGATGGGTTGTGATGTAATCGCATAATATCTGATCATCTACGCAAAATATAAAGCGATGATGATGATGTTTGGACAACGCAGAAACGAGCAAGCGGCTCACCTGATGGTAAGTGAAGTGTTCACCGCCGCCCATGGACATTTGCTTGCAGAACTTGCAAGCTTTTAAGGGAGGGAATTGTTTGAGGAGGAGATCGGGGAGAGATGTGGAGAGGGGAGTCAGAGTAAGGGAGGGGATTGAGAGAGGATACAACGAGTAGGATTTATCTAAAAATTAAATTGTCTTACATTGTATGTCTTTGCCCACGTCCAGCCGTGGGCAAAGCCGTGGGCAACGCGTGCGCCGGCGCCAGCGACACCTCCTCCGACCAGCCATGCTCCTGCTGCTACTGCACCGTCTTCGGACACGTGGTGAGTCTTATCACGAGAATTTGCTCTATATGTGTACAGCTTAATTTATTAATAAACGATCAAAGCACAGTCAGTTTGGGTAACTTTGAGCACTTCTCAGATTTTTAGGGATATTGAAAAATTAATCTATTGATTGCACTATTTTATACAGTGTGATAAGTGTTCTTTCATACCCAAAATTTTAATCATCTAAGCAAAATGATGAGTTAATACAGAAATCCTTGAGGAAATTAATATTTTAGTGGCCATTCAAAGTTACAACGACTTTCGGGTAACTTTGAATTGTGTTATGAAAATACTTGACAATGAAAATACTTTATAATTCATTAATTATTTGATTTGGGTAATAAAATATATGAGTGTAACTATGCACAGAAAACTTATTTACAATTTGACAATTTGACTACATATGACAATTTGAACATGTATACAATCTATTTTATATAATTATTCAAATAATTATAGCAAAATTGTTTGAAAAAAAAAACAAGATAAATCCTTGGAAAGGTTAATTATCTAATTAATTATACCAAAATTGTAAAAACGATAAATCTTTGGACAGGTTTTATTCAAAGCTATACGGAAATTCAAAGTTACCTAACATGACTGTACTTAAATCTTCTCTCCTATTTAATCCTCGATTTCGTTGAAATTTAAGGCGTCATATTTCTCTTCCTCGGTGTCACGCAGTTTCTGTGGAAGAGGGAAAAGTATGACATCACATTAACAACTGTCAGATCACAGGCCGTTGGTGTAGTGGTTAGTGCTTCTGACTGCAAATTCAAAGGTCGTGGGATCGATTCCCACCCAGGGCAAAATATTTGTGCAATGGGCATAGGTATTTGTTCTGTGTCTGGATGTTAATTATCTATATAAGTATGCATTTAAAACATATAAGTATTTATATCAGTTGTCTGTTTACCATAGTACAGGCTCTGCTTAGTTTGGGATCAGATGGGAATGTGTGAGATGTCCCATGATATTATTATTACTTATACTAGAGTCCCAATCGACCGATTTCGGCCATGGCAGCCAATCTACACGGGATATATAATAGTGTACAAGTGATTGCGCAGACACAGGTGCACTCTTCCCTTAATCTCATAGCCAGATGGGACGGATATCTAACACGATCGGTAGATCAGACGTTGGTGACATTAAACCAACCTCTTAGTAGCGATTCCTCCAAACCACCGCTAGATGGCGTCGACAAGTAACCGCGATCGACTATTTACATGCCATTTTCAGGCAATCCGATGATCATCCCATAAAGCCTTAACCCAACTAAGAAACAACAACACAAAGACGTTGACATAGCGGGATTAGAACCCACAACCTTTGTTTTGTAAACGCGGGCCTTTTCTACTATACCATGGAGGCAGTGAGTTATTATAGAATACTATTTATTAAGGCAATATTCCCAGAGAATATACTGGACAACAAGACTCCATTTTATCAGCAGAGTGGTAAACTATTAGTTCAAAACATCCAACCAGCCTAACACCATTTGCTTCTCTTAACACTGTGTTTTAATATATAATGGAATATATACTTTATTTTTAATTATAATGGAATTCGCACACCATTAATATGGTAAATTGTGAACTGTAATTCGAGTCGTATAGAATCAAAACCACCGAGTGTGAAATTTTTTCAAAAACAATGTTTTGATCTGCCCGTTAAAGAAATTTAAAATGACATAACCTATATTCTTTATTATGTACCAAACACTACAATAAGCTATCCAATTCATGGAAACTTGCATTTTCACGAATTCGGTGATCCGATGAAGCTTTATAGAGCCGCATAGGCTAAAAGCATCAAAGTCACTCAAGATAAGATAAGACTACATTAAGACACTACAAAAAATATTAAACTTAAAAAATTAGCTTAAAGATCAAATGCAGCAAACAATGTTTGTAAAACTGACCACCTGACACTCTTATCTTAAATACAGATAGCCGGTTTTGATTCTATAAGTCTGATTTGATTGTTGTGTTCACAATTTTTGCAAATATTCATTCATTAATTTTATATAAACATGAGTGTGATATTCCAACACATACCGCCAGCAGCTCAAACTCCCAAGTGCCGAAGGACTTCTTGAAGACTTCCGGTTCCAAGCCCTGCTTAGTCATGACGACGACCCAGTTCTGAGTGGAGCCGGCCTTCAAAGGCTGCAGGTGTCTCTGGATAGAAGGCAAAAGTGATAAATAGAAAGCATCCTTCGCGGAAGAGTTTTAAATAATATTACAAATAAGTACTGGAAGCATTTATATTATCAAATTAAATCAAAATATATTTATTCAAACAGGCCTTTACAAGCACTTATGAATCGTAATTTTTACATCTCAGTTCGTGAGGAAGCGACCACCGGCTCGAAATGCAGTTCTGCTGAGAAGAGCCGACGAGAAAGTCAACAGTCGCTCTTTTAAAAATACCATCACATTTATTCAACTACTTGTCTAGTCTATGTTGTTACAGATTTGCATTCCAGAATTTATCATATAAAAAAATCCTCCAGACAACCTCCAAGAATTACTTAAACCTCTTGTCAGTCGTAGATATCGCGTAACGTAACGCAAAAACCATCAAACAATATAAGTTATCCATTTTTGGAAGTCAGTCAAAATAAAAAGATATAAACTCTTACATGTATATCAAAAGTCACTTTACGTTCTTCCTCCGTCACATCCTCACCGATCCAGACAAACAGTTCCTCGCCCATGTCCAGAACGAAAACCGCGTCCTGTCTGAGATCCTGGAAGCGTATGAAAGTGAAATTTATTTTCTTTTAATGGTTTTTTAGGAAATAAAATATAAAGTCAGCAGATCATCACAGTCTCTTATCTTATCTTGACTGACGTTAATGCTTTTAGCATATGCGGCTCTACAAAGCTTCATCGGATCACCGAATTCGTGGAAATGCTAGTTTCCACGAACTGGATAGACCCCACATCCTAAATGGATAGACCCCACGTCCTTCATCACAGTGCTATGCAGTATATTAAACTAGACCAATTCAAAATGCCTAGAGATATAACATCGCCTATCTTTACCCAGTAATTACACTGGGGCTTTTGCTGTTGACACAAACAAAGTAATGCTTACTGCTTATCAACGGTAGAATAATTGGCAATGCATTAGTCACCTATGGCAGGCTCTGCGATAGAATCCTGCCACTTAAAAATATCTTTTGATATAGGCAATTGAACTAAAAAAACCTAAGACTTACTAATAAATGTTATAACATAGAATCCTATCTACAAAACAAGATGACCTTAATCATTGATGATTGAACAAAGAATGCTATGTTTATTTCCTTTTGTTTATTATATATTTTTATTACATCAATTAGCATAAGCAGAAAAATCAATTCCACTATCATAAATTAATATAAAAAGAAAGGTATGTTTTTGTATGTAAAAAAGGAGCAAGTATGTAATAAAACATTGTGTCAAAAGGTCAAACAGAGGGCTTTAGTTATTTTATTTCCGTTTCAAGATTCATCTGTTTCTTTAGTTATTTTATTTCCGTTTCAAGATTCATCTGGGCAAAACTACATATCAGCTTGTAAAAAAAAAATACTTAGATATATAAAAGTTGTAAAAACTTTGTAATTTGTGTATTTTTATATTGTAACACTGGAAAAAATGTGTCTGATTAATCAATTACCATTGGGTTATGGCCTGCAGACTGGTTCCCTGGTTATTAGCAGGAAATCCTCTAAATATTTTAATTCGTTTATTCAACATATATTCTAAACCAGTGATTCCCAAAGTGGTCAATGTGGACTCCAAGAGGGATTAGATCTAATGTTCAATGATTTGATGAGTTTTGGGAATATGGTAGAAATTTAACAGCAGGGGTTTACCAAAACCAGTAAAATTTTGAAAGTGGTATCTGTACTTTACTGCGTTCCTATATTAAATTGTTTAAGTAGTATATATATATCTCAAAAAGAAAAAAAATAGAACAATAATTTGCAAAAAAAAGCATTGTTCTCCTTTATAAGGATATTATACATGGAATCACTTTTTTTTCATATATCACATGTTATATTAAGATGAAGTAAGCAATATATGTAAGATCTCCTAAGACAAAAAACATTTTAATTTAATTTAAGTTAACATTTCTTTTTCTATTGAAATACATAGGCAGAAACTCCTTAATTTTCTTAATCCTACGATTAAATGATTTAGTCATAGATCTAAGAAAAATAAAATAAAATAAAAGACATACATAAGACACCGCCCATAATATTTATTAAGTCTACTCACAGTTTGCCGGAAATTCGGGATCTCCTCGAAAACCATTGCAGTTCCCACAACAACCCCTTTATAGAGCTTAGGATATTTGGAACTCATTTCTTTCGGGCTATTCGAACCTGAAAATGTCGGAATCTTTCAGATAAACGATCGAATCAAATCCTTATCACTTCGAGTATAAAGAAAATATTCCGTAACAATCAATGTACTACAAGAAACTACAGAAGCTGATCATTATAGGGTAACGCATTTAACTTATTTTTTATACATAAAATGCGTATCTTCAGCAGATATTTTAATATATTTCATTTCAAATACGAATCGATCAATAGCAGTGTTTACTGTTTACACTGTCAGCTGTCAAGCAAAATAACATGATACTTGTGTCAAAGGCATATAAGCCATACAGCTTAACTGTGGTAAAACTCTTTTCTAGTGTTTTTAAACTTTTACACCATTATTATACCGCAAAATAGTTGTAACAACCACTTCTACGTTCGGGCATGCATATAGACCAGCTTATGTCTTAGGATAACGATCGCAGGGCTAAACGTAATTTGAAAATGTTTTGTTAGTTCAAAAGATTGAGAGGCACTGTACTGTTATAGGCAAAGATGTTTTTTACCACCAGGCCTCTGATTAGCTCGTATTGTCATTAAAAATATTATTGAAATTTTTCACCTTTAGCTCCACGTCGTGAAAAAAAATCACTTTAAATTAGATTTCTCATATAAATTCTCGTGGTCTATGTAAAAGTGGCTTAAGCCGTTAGCTATATATTGTTAGATGGTTATAACCAACGAGCAGAAAAATCAAGAAGCATATTAAAGCATAGCCACTTCAATAATTTTTCAGGAAACTTCCAACTATTGTTGAAGCTAATTGAATATTAATAGTATTAGAATGGTTTCGTAGATCACCAAAAGATACAAAATCAAAACAATCCAAATAAAAATATATTTATTGAAATTGATCTTTGCATGAACTTTGGAATCATCATTTGAAATTTTACAAGTCAATGTTATCAGACATAACAGATAAGAATGCGCATCACGGGACGATCTTACATGTTAACTGAAGCCGAACAGACTGGCACCGTTACGTGTTATATTACGAAGCGGTTTACCCTCCCATAAAATGTTATCACTTCAATAAATCTCTGTAGAAATCAATTAAATGTACTTCTTCGTAGCATTGCTATTAAAACCGGAACACAGAAAACAAACCATTAATATTTGCACATTAATTCGACGTGGGCCTTCCCTAGGTAGACTTTGGAAAAAGGATCTTATCAATTGACACAGTTAGCTCATTTTCATCAGAAGAAAAACACTTTACGCTGATCTTTCTTGGCCCCTTGGCAACTCTCCCCGACCAACTGCCTAATACAACAGCAGAAGCTTATGTGGCTCTAGCACTTGTGGATAGAGGCCGTTAACTATTTAGAGAATTTAAATAAATTCGGCATTCGAAAAACCAAAAAGCATCCAAACAAACCAAAAATCAATTTCGCCTGATAGCATATTGGGTTCTAGGAAATAAATTTGTGTTACTACAAAATATTCTTTTTGGTTTTGAAATTGAAATTTCTTTTTCTTATAAATCAAAATAAACCGGGGCGTAAATTATTTTTAAGTGAGTAAGAAATCCATTTATTTCACTAATAACACTCAAAATATTACAAACTAACCTAACCCTAAATAGAACTTTCTTTTTGGACAATTTATATCTATACAAACATAATAAGGCTATAATTGTTATTATATATCTATAGTGGATAGATAAATAGAAACTATTGCGTTTGTGGGGGTACGTTTTTTGTTTAACGTGCATGGTCATATGGCCAATGAAATTGACAGAGGGACTCAGCTTTAGATAGAGACTCCAATGATAATGAAAGTTCTTTAATTTATATTTCAACATTATTCAAACATACTAAACAATATATAATAAATCATTAGTGATTGACAATAATTTTCGGTACTGAATTTTATCTCAGAATGCTTGCAAATTAAAAATTTGATATCTTACTATAACACAGAGAAATTGACGACTTAGTATCACTTGAGCTTATTAAAATACCAGTTTTTAAAGTACTAGTTTTTACATTAGACATTGAATTATAATTTTTTCTAGTCTTCCAGTTAGTCTCTTTTCTAGTTATTATTTATTTCTTAACAATTGTTGCCCCATATCATGCATAAAATGCAACCCTCTATAAATAGATAATTTAATAATATATTTAATATAGCAATACAATATCGATGCAAAGT